>JALHCA010000953.1:0-13238 GCA_024340505.1 Tolypocladium nubicola
CGACGACGTGCGCGGCGCCAACGGGGCGCTCGGCCGCGTCGCCGCCGAGCTGGCCGCCGAGGCGCGCGCCGCGGGCGTGTGAGGGCGGGTGCGTGGCTGCGAGCCGCGTGGCCTCGCGGATGGCTTGGTTGCCATGGTTCGGTCGCGGTGTGGCGCCTGATGTTTCATCACGTCGCTGCGAGAACTACCAAAGACAAAAGGGGATACACGGAGTCGAGCCGGGACGCTCACGGCGCGGAAATGATACCCTAATGCAGTTTGTTTCGTTGAATGCATCCGTCACCCATAAAGGCTTGTTCAGTTGGATGCACACGCCACCAACGACCAGTACTGGTCTCGACGCTCGACATGCTACAATATGCATTGATTCGGTCCCATGTACAACCGACACGCCATGTCGGCCAAAACCTACATACACAGACCCTCCTGTCCACGGAATCGACTGTTCCGAGGACGACGAAGAGGTCCGGAAAACGAAGCGTACCCGCACGTACGTACAAAACTCCGTCCATGAATGTCGTTCCCGCCGCCAAATGTATAAAATGACAATGCTCTCCCGAACGCGCCGCACCGTATGCACCCGAGTAAATGCGTTTTTGGCTCTCCCGCCCTCTTCCGTGATGCGCTACCCCTGGTAGAGGGAGCACCGTTGACTCTCGAAACGGTGTCTCGCATCTGAGGGTTCCGGTCGCTAGAATATGCAGCATGAAACGGCGGTTGGGAAGACCCGATCCGTCGTGTAGCCTTGACTCAAACTTCAATCAAAGTCTGAGAGCGAGGACATGGCGTCCTGCTAAAAAGGAAAAAAAAAACATGTCTTCCACTTCATCTCCAGTCGTAATTCAGGTTGCTGTTGGTGACATCGTAATAGAAGCGTCGCAGCACTTCTCTTGTAGGGTCTCAAGGATATCGTGATAATGACGCTTGTCAGTCTCGACTCCGGTACCACAAGCTCGTCAAATCCTCGAGTTTTCGGTATGGATAACCTGCCATGGTCCGAAGTAGTCGATTTCCCCGTAAGTCGGTGGCAGCACCCGGACCATCCTCCCCGTCCCCCAGTCCACGAACCACTGCTTGCCCTTGCTGATGATGTAGTTGGACTTGCGAGGGCTCCTGAAGAGCAGGTTGCTGTAGCACAGCTTGGCGTACAGCAGGTCGTGAGCGCTGGACCACTTGTGCTCGGGAAACCACTTGCCCGTGTGCGGGTCGACCGATGAGTTGGGGTACGTCGTTGTGCTCATGCGACGGGGCGGTTCGATTCGCGGTGGCCCCCCTGACGCATCGCCTGACGCAGTCAGCGTCCCGAGCCCAGAAGCCGATGGCAAGGGCCGAGGTTGTGGCTGTGAGGTAACCTCTTCCGCCGACGTCGGTTCGGGCTCGGGTCTCTCCCGGGAGGCTTGTGCTGATGATTCCGCTGGAGGATCCGAGGTGGAAATTTCTGCCGCTTGCTGGCCTTCGGCTTCCAGAGCCGTGGCAGATGCATAACCAGGAAGGGCCGGAGACTGCCCCTGAAACCAACGGATGCGCTGGACACGAGGGATGGACATGTCGCGGGGAAAGTCCCGATCGTCGATGGGGGCTGCCACGTCGATGGCCGCAAAGAGGCACTCGAGCCATTTGACAAAGGTGCTGAGTTCGATGCAGGACAAGAGGAACTGGTCCGTCTCAACCCGTATTCTGATGACGTAGCGACGCCTGAAATGTGTTAGCAGTCGAGTTTTGGCATCCTGCATGGTGTTGGCTCCGAATGCGAGACCTCCAACTGGTTCGAGTTGGACAGTCAAGAGGAGAGGCCACCACCCAAAAGTTGCGGGTACTCACTTGCTGTAGTCCGCAGCAATGCCGGCGTCTGCGTGCAAAAGGCTATAGCTCTTCTCCAGTTTCGCCTTCTTCACCCACGGTGGGTTGTCGGGACATATTGTCGGCCCGTCTCGAGACTTGCCCCATCCCCAGTCCTTCTTCACGTTGTACACGTTGAGGGCAGTTCCGTTGAGATTGACAAAAACCGTGTGCCAGTGGCGATCCTCGGCTCTCTTGGTCGTGTGCTCGATTTCATGCTTTTTGGCAAAGACACCCTCGATGTTGACGGTGCTTTGGTAACCCGGTAATGATTCGTCATGCTCCTGGCCATCCTCGTCGTAGGCGCTCTCATGCCAAGGGGTGGCGACCTGCTTGCCCTTTCGTGCCTTCAGCCCCTGCCCCCGGCTCTGTCGGTCACCCTCGGGGTCCCTCGAGCTGGGCCGGTAGGGCGGTGGTTGTGACGGGCGGCGCTGCGGGACGCTCATGATATGCTTGTAGTACATGTCCTCCTCCATAGAGTACCGCCGCCGGAGAGGCGGCGCAGCTGCGGGTGATGACTGTCCATCTTCTCCGGGCGAGGCGTCCGGGGGGTCCATGGGGAACGGCCGGCTTATATGTGCCGGCTCGGCCGAGACGAAGCAGCAGCAGATGTGACGCGAGCGGCAGACGACGGGAGCCGTCCGACAGCTAGCGTCGGGGCGTGCAACTCGAGGCAAACCCTCTTCCAACAACAGTCCCCGTAGATGGAGCCAGGGCGAAATCTTTACTCATAACGACCCGCTTCACAGCATGATGGGCCGATGGGAGAGAGAGAGTTTTGGGGGGATGGAGGAGGGAAAACCAGGACCCGGGACCCGAGGGAGATGGCCGAAGGGGTGTTTGAGCGGCCCAGGGGGAGGTGGTTGCAGTGCGGAGGCTCTTTTGCTAGCCTCGAATGGAGCCCACAGAGTTTTGGGTCTCGGGTGGGCACCGCGTCGGGGGGGAGACACCAAAAATACTCAAAACAGAGTGTAAGCGGCGGGTGGTGAAGGCAGGTACTCGCAAAGTTGCAGTCGATCGGTCGGGGTGGAGAGAGTGGCGGGCATGTAGGGTTGAAAGTCTCGTCGTGAGTGAGTGAGAGCCAAGTACTCGTGGGAAAGCGGGAGGAGCGGCGCCGCAACGGCAGATGGACAGAAATTCCCGCCCTAATGTAAGTTACCAGGGGGAGGGGCGTGCGCAGGGCGATGCCAGCGTGCGAATATGAGCAGTGAGCCCCGAAGCAAAGAGGCAGGCAAGCAGACGGACGGCCACGAGGTCGGTTGGCGTGGGCCGGGTCGAACGTGTTGTTGGCGTGTATGTACTCGCAGCTGCCTGACGATCCCAGGAGATGCCGGCTGTGGAGCTCACGCCTAGCAGGTGAGCGGCTCCGGGAGCCTCAAGGGGCTTTGAAGCAAAAAAGGGCGTGCGTCAGATAATGAGGTCGGACCGGCTGGAAGGTGAGGTGTCGCCCCGGGGGGTGGGTAGAAGTGCCGTGATCGACGGGTACGGTATCCTGGTCCCAGCGAGGGCAGGCGCTTGTGCTCTGGCGACGAGCGTGGAGAATCCGCTATATCCGAACGTTGAAGAACGAAGCCGTCCACGGTCGCATGTGGTGACGGACGGCGGTCGCGGAGGCGCATATAGGTCGGAGACGGTCGTTGTCGTTTGGAGCGGCGGAATTCGTCAGCAAGGGCGACAGCGACCGACGAGTAGGCTAGGGTAAACGGTTGGCTCTGGGACTTGGCGGCGCCCATAAGCGCGACGTAGTGGTTCTGGAACCCGACGGACAGGTCCTTTCCAGTGGCATCCTCAGCGCAGCGAGCGCAATGCCGTGAACTGGGGGCGTGTGACTCGACCGTCGGCGCGGTCCACCCCCGCTCGGCCGCCGCCCATCGTCATTCGCACAGCGCGAAAAGTTCCCACCGATGGAGCAAAGATGGCCGCCCCGGCGCAGAACCGGTGCCAGCGCCCTCCGCCAACGTCCCCCGACGTCGCGATGGCCGGCGCGGGCTGACGATGCGCTAAGCCGTGGCTGGTAGGTAGCACGCGTGAGCCGAGGAGTGTAGGATGTTGGGGGGTGTGGGACGAGGGGACGAGGAGTCGCCGGATGCAACGGAGCTGCTATAATTGTCAGTCCATGCCGTCTGGCGAAGATGCCGCGTAGGCAGAGCGAGCTGCGCAGGCGGTGGGTTTGTTTTCGTCAGTCAAATTCGAGTAGGCGAGGGTCTGTCCGTCATCGATTTTGCTTCTCGCCGGCGACGTTGAGACTGCCGCGATGCCTGCACGTGTGCTCTGCCTCAGGTTCCCACCTGACGAGGTACTTCGTACTCGAACACCAAACGGAGGAACTTTCTGGCCCTTCCTCGCCAAAAGTCCACGACGGCGAGGCTTTTCCCGGGCTTCGCAGCAAAACAACCTTGCAACCGTTCCATTGTCTCCAACGCCGTGCGCGCATGAACAAAAAGGCACCGCGCGACCGCAACCTCCCATCGCATCGTTGCGGCGCGTGCTCCGTACCAAGGCCGCCAAAAGAACCCAAAAGGACCGGCCGACCAGGCCAGATGGCGAGCGCAAAAACGTGACCCCGAGGGCGCAACGGGCCACCGACAGCCAGTGGGAAGCCTTGCCTGGCCGCCCTGCTGCGGCCACGCCCCTTTGCGCCTCCAGAGTCTCTGTCTCTGCGCCGGAACTTTTGCTGGCGCCCTCTGAAGCGTGTCACTCCGGGGCCGACCTCCAGGCGGTGCCGGGCCTCGTCTGCCTGTCCTTTCCCACACGCCCTGCCCTCGCTCTGCGCCGCGCTGCACTCCGCATGACTCCTTACTGGTCCTCGACGGGCTGCTGCACAGGTTCCCGCTGCACAGGGACGGAGTTCGCCGCGTCCAATGCGCGTCGTCTGGTGAGGTTGCTTCGCGTGGGAAAACTACGTGTACTCGTAATGCCTTGTACAGAAACCCCTGCTGTTGCAACACGTAGAAGCACGCAACTGCTCTGGCCAAGCTTCGCGGAAATGCATCACCGGCGTCCTCCAGGCTTAGGCTTCCCCGATCTCTTGGCCTCGATTCACCCGCTCTCGGCGGTGGCACGGGGGGGTGGGCCACGCCTTTCCTGGCTCTGGGGGCTGGTGGCTTGAGACTTTTCCTTCTTCCCTGCTCCTTGTGGTTGTCATTGTTCGCCGGCGAATCCCCCCCGACCGGCCGAACCGCCAATATCACCGCTCGCTCGGGTCCGTCCCCCGTTCGTACATGCGCCGTGCGCGCACCGAGATACATACGAGTCAGGAACCCCGCGAGACGGAGCTTCGCGCATGTAATGTTTACCCGATGGCTGCGCAACGGCTGCGCAACGGATGGCGTCTGCCCCGTACGAGTACGAGGGATTACTCTACGGCCGGAGCAGAGTCACAGGACGTTGGCGGTGCGGTCCCGAGCAGCAGGTGCGTGGTACTATATCCCAGGGCTCTTCGTATTACTTGCAGCGTCCTGTTTCGTCTGCCGAGGCGGGGCCCCTCTCTGACAACTCCTCAAACAGCGTCGGCTTGCGCAGGCTTGCAAGATCGATGCAGGCCGCATGTGGGATCGCGGCCGCAGGAATGCGATAATCAACACCACGCCTGCGAGAGCCAGATCTGCTCGGCAATGGTGCCGTCATACCTTGCTCGACGCACGCTGCGCGACGACAGGGTCCTCCAGGTGGACTGATTCCGCGCCGTCAGTCGAGCAGCCCTAATCTGTGCAAAGAGGACGTGCCTTGTCTCCATCGATCTGATAACGGCTCCCGCGGCGCCTTGGTTGCGTCCATGCACAACACCGCCCAGATTTGATCGGCGCCTCCCGTATTCCGTAGTCGGGTTCATCACATCTGCTCCCGTACCGCGCCTCGGCCAACATTCTGTGGCTTCGTCGGCCAAAGACTCACCCGCCGTCAAAGTCCGTCTGAGAGCCCCATCTCGCCAGACCGCCAGACGTCCGGACTCGTGACTGGCTGATCCCGCGCACGCCCCGTCATCATCCCATGTCCCACGTCCTCGGAGTCCCGTCGCCGTCGTCAGGCTCGCCTACAGCTTCCCCGAATGCCGGTCCGCTGTCCCTGCCGACTTGGCACCCGAACAGTCTGCTTGGCCAAGAACAAGACGTCCCCAAGATGACAACCCGTGCGATGATGCATATCCCCAGCGCCACAGCGCACTCGAGCCAACAAAGGCGCAAACAAGCATAAAAGGCTCCATCCATCCCGTAGCTATCGCGGCCAACGCAGACAAAGGATCCCGCTCCCTCCAGGTCCCTCTGCTGCGCCCTCCTACCGCATCGGGTGCGGTACCCCCCTTGACTCTCTGCATGAGGCTTGCTTTTCGCCTCTCATTCGCCCTTGCTAATGTTTCCGAGACCCCCCTACTCTCCCACTTGGGCACCGTTTCTTGGCATGCGTTCTGTACGCTGCTTACTCGTACTATTCGCAGAGCGACGAGTATTTCCCGCGCCCCGTTGCCCACGCACACAATTCAGCTTTTCCTAGCGCCGCGATCTCTTGCGCGTCCTTTCGTCACGGATGTTCGGCACGCGGCCTTTTCCCCGCTGCAGGGACAGGCCAAGGCCAGCAGGCGGTTCATGTCCATCGTCCCCCACAGGGCAGAGCACTCACGCCGGGAACCGCGCGCCGCCAGTGGGGCTCAACCCTGGGGGAGCTGAGGCGCTATTACAGGGCTCCACTCCTTCCAGAAGCCCTAGCACGGCGGGCATCATCAGCCAGATCCGTACCTACTATACTCGCACACAGTAAGCTGTTGGCTGGCAAACCAACAAGGTCGCAAGTTCACGGCAATAGCCCCAACCAGTCGTTGGCTGTGTCATTGCCTGCTTGCCTGCCTGCCTGCCTGCCTGCACTGCCTCTCACCTCTTGTTTCATCCTCAGCCAACCAACCAGCCCTGTCAAGCCCGTGCTGTCGGAGTTCCAGCTTAGAAACAAAAGGCCCTTCGTATTTGCTCCCTCCTCTCCGTCGCCGACGGGCCGGTGTCTCGGAGCGCCGTCGTCGACACCGCTTTCCCGCCGCCATCAGCAACGCCATCCGCGGTCGTCTGTCTGTCCCGTATCCGGACACGCCCAACACACCGTACGTCGTGCTCGTAGCCAACTCCAGTTGTGGCACGCAGACATGCTGCATGTTCCCCAGCACGGGCTCTTTCCACGGCGGTAGGCCTCGAGTGCAGAGTACGGACGTATTGTACATCAATTACAATACCGAGTGCTACCTCACCACCAGGCTCGTCAATCTGTTCTACACACTGTTCCACCAGTACCAACCATCACAGCCATAAAGTACAGGCACACTAGGCCATTGCCTCGTTGCTTTTCACCTCTTGGGTGCATCCGCGTCGATAACAGCTTCGCTATCGCGTCGACGTGATCCTTTTCTTCGTCATCGTCCCTCATACCCAGTTGGAAATATACACTCCGTCCATCCTCCCTCTATTCCATACTGCCCCCTCTCATTACTGAATCCCAGCCGTAGCCTTGGACTAGCCCATTCCTCGGGGGTGCTCTCAATAAGAGCCAGCCCGCTTGTCCTGTTACCAGATGCAGATGAAGTAGCGCAATGCAGAGAGAAAACAACAGCGAGAATCAAAACCCGATGCAATCCGACCTTGGCGCCGGCGCCGGCTCCAAACGTGGCTCCGGCCCCAACTCAAAACTCCAATTACCTGTCACTCATCTTGTTCTTTCCTTGCCTTCCTCCTCGTCCCGTCCATGTCCACGCCCAGTCATGTCCAGAATGTTCGTTGACGTAGCCGAAACGCGACCAACGGCTGACTCGTCTCGCCGTCAACTCCCAACCATGTTGTGTCCTATTTCGCAAATGCCGTGGGCCTTGCATGCTTCACCTAGGCAGCGTTGGCCTGCGCGGCGCCTCCGCGACCACGGGGCATGCCGCCACGTCCCCGGTTCTGGCCCGAAAAGTTGCCCCGCGGGTTGCCCTGTCCTCCGCTGCGGTTGCCATCGAAGCCACCTCGTCCGCGTCCCGAGGCATTACCTCGGCCGGATCCGTAGTTGCTACCTCCGTAGGCCGTAGACTTGGGGCGACGGGGCTCCACGACAATGCTCTCGCCGTTGACGGTGTGAGGGTTAGCCGCAACGGCGGCTTGGTAACCCTCGACGGTCTTGTACTCGACGAATGCGCAGTTCTAATGGCCAAGGTCAGCGGACTGTGACTCATGCTACGAGCAGGGAGCAACAGTACATACCTTCTGGCGGTTGATGTCAAAGTAAGTCAGCTCGCCGTGAGCAGCGAGGGCGCCTCGAAGGTCCACGTCCTGGACCTTTTCCGTGACATACTTGACGTATCCCATCGTGCCCTCCTTCTCACCAATGTTGCCCGAGATCGACTGAGGACGGTTCTGGCGCTTCGAATCGGCACCCGCAGTCTGCCACCCGGACAACTCCTTGGCGGGGGGTTCGGTGGCAGGGGCTGCTGTGCTCGTCTGCTGTACAACAGCAGCAGCAGCAGTAGGAGTGGCCGGGGCGACAGCTGGGGCAGCAGCCGGAGCAGGGGCAGTAGCAGGGGCGGCAACAGGAGCAGGCGTTCGGCTCTGGCTCTGGGCGGGGGGAGTGGCAGTCTTCGGGAGAGGAACAACTGGCCGGGGACCGGCAGCTGCCGCTGCGCGGCTGGCCCAGGTCATGGGCTTGGCCGGTGCTGGGGGCTCTGAAACAACGGGCTCGGCGGAGGGCGCCGCCTTCGACACCGGGGTCGGGCTGGGGTCGTGGGGGGTCTCAGACTTCTTGGCATCCTCCTCGGCAAGCTCGAGAGCAGTAGCATCCGGGTCCGCGGCGGGGGCGGCTTCGGCCTCGTTCTCGGATGGCTTAGTCTCCTCGACGGCGGCGGCATGAGCATCACCTCCGTTGACAGTGACCTCAGCCTTGCTAACCTCCTCGAGCTTCTGGTCGACGACGTCAGCGTCCAGGTTGCTGATCTCGTCCTTGGCGGCTTCCTTCACGGGCTCATCATCAACCACCGGGGCGGTGGCCGTGATAGCGACAGCGACAGCGGAGGCTGTCTCCTCGGCGACAGGGACGTCCGCAGCAGGCTCGACGATCTCATCGTCGCCCTCCTCATTAATGTATCTGAAAATATCGTTGAGGACGAAGTAGCCGGATGGCTGCTGTGCGAGAACAAAGGTCTGGACAAATTTCTTGGGCTCCGCAGCCTTGTTGGATGTCTCACCAATAACTTGGATCACGATGTTATCAAATGATGCCTGGGAGTCAACGTTGGAAACCCGGACTTTGCAGTCCTGGAAGTCCAGCTGCTTGATGCGCTCTTGGATCGCCTGGAAGTACGGGGGTCAGCGCGGACACGAGGAGTCGCTGCGAACAAGCATGACATACCTGGCGGCCGACGGACACGTTGGCGACCTCGGCCTCAAGGCCGTAGACAAATTGAGAGCGCTTGCCGTAGAAGAGCTGGGGGACAAGAAAGTCAGTTGGGCTCCTGCAGGTGGTACTGGTGGAATACGAAATGTGACATACATGGAGCTTCTCGGGAGACTTGCTCAGGGTGGTGTAGTACTGTTCGACAAAGTACCAGCCAACCTCATCCTTGGAGAGGTTGCTGTTCCCCGTAGCATTGCTCGCGGCGTCGACAGAGGCTGGCGCGGCGGGGTACTGCTCGGTGGAGCTCTTGTACTGCTCCTGGTGGGCGAAGCTACCGTTCGTCGCCATGGTTGCCCTCTCCGCAAAGGTGAAGGACGTAGGGAGGTTTCGAGGTGCGCGACGGAACGAGGGCACGAATGACACGAGCCGCGATCGAGCCGAAGGGGAAGGATCGGTGCGAAGAGAGGCTGAGGTAGAGAGCGTTGATCAAAGGGGCCGCCGTGACAGGTTGGGCCGCAAGATATCGCAACGGGTGGCTCCGGGGGGAGATGAAGTCGGATAGGTAGGTAGTCGGCACCTGATGACGAAGGTGTTTGCTGGGGGAGGCGGAATGGGGAGCAGACAGGCGACTGAGGATACTGAGGTGCTGGAAGGAGGGAGAGCCTCTGCCTGGTTTGATGGGGCGAATGGAGGAGAGAGGAGAATTGTTGGGGTGCAATGACCGAGATGCCGTTGGCCTTTGTGGGTGGTGGAAGGGAAATCAGGAAAAAAATAACACACAATGGGCCATGGGTGGTCATCGCCAAAAGGGCTGTTGGTCCGTGCGCCCCGTGGTCGAGGGTGCCAAGCCAGGGTAAGCTGCGATGTTCGGAACGGAATTATGCGATGCAGGGAGGGTTTTCCCGGGGCAGGCGCGCCTTCGTCCCTATATTCGTACTCGCACCACTCGCGGACAACAGGACAGCAGGACAGCTCGGGCCAGGCAGAGCATCGGTACACAATATGCTGGCCATTGCGGTGCTGAATGGCCATGTTTTGGAAGCGGCTTCCTCCTCGGTAGGTACTTTCCCGGTGTCAACTGCACCGTCAGTGCACTGTAGCTCCCGCGTTGGCCCAGTCCTTAGCCCGCAGCGTCAGAGCCACGGCTTGCAACACTGCGATTGAGAGGGGCAGATGGCACGGCTAGGCTGTCAAGTATCATGAAAACACAAATGCAGCAGTCAATTCTCTGGAATATTCCTTTTATTGGCAATTAAAGGAGCGTCGTTCTTCAGCCGCGCACTCACACGGTGTCTCAAATAGACGCGGTTCTCACGGCCGAAAAATACGCCAGCCGTTCAAGACTCCAACTCCAGTCTCGGAGCACTCGACTCATGAATCATCCAAGCAAGACACTGTAACCAGACTCTCCTTCAGCGCGTGCAGCGAAGTCCAGCGAGCGATGGGAGATTTAGCCCAGGTGTTTTGTAGCTCGCTGAACACACCCCTGCACCACACCACCCATTGAGACTGCGGGGTCTCCGTCACTCCAAAAAAAAGTAGTCGCCTCGAAATTTTCCACAATCTTATCGCGACCTCGACCGCCGCAACGCCAACGCGCATATTTTTCTCCTACAGCCCCGGCCGATCCTCGACCGCACCCGCCCGGAGTGTCCAATCGAAGACACAAGCCTCTGTCCGTTTCGAAGAATAACACATTCGCACACACACCGCAGCCATGCCCAAGTCCAAGCGCGCCAAGGTCTTCAACCTCACGCAGGTGACCAAGAAGACCAAGGAGCAGAAGGAGAAGCTCTTCCAGAACATCCGCGACGCCGTCCCCGAGTACCAGCACTGCTTCGTCTTCAGCGTCGACAACATGCGCAACAGCTACCTCAAGGACGTGCGCCACGAGCTGTCCGACTGCCGCCTCTTCTTCGGCAAGACCAAGCTCATGGCCAAGGCCCTCGGCCAGAGCCCCTCCGAGGCCATCGCCCCGGGCGTCGACGACCTGACCCAGTACCTCGCCGGCACCGTCGGCCTGCTGCTCACCAACCGGCCCGCCCAGGCCATCCTCGAGTACTTTGAGGGCATCACCAAGGTCGACTTTGCGCGCGCCGGCGTCACCGCGAGCAGGCAGTTCAAGATCCCGCCCGGCGTCGTCTACGCCACCGCCGGCGAGGTCCCCGCCGAGCACGACGTTGCTCTGGAGCACAGCATCGAGCCCGAGCTCAGGAGGTTAGGCGTTCCCACCCGCCTGGTCAAGGGCAAGGTCGTCTTGGGCGACGAGAGCGGCGAGGGCGAGGGGTACATTGTCTGCAAGGAGGGCGACGTGCTTGACTCGAGGCAGACGAGGCTGCTGAAGCTCTTTGGTGTCTGCCTGAGCGAGTTCCGCGTCAAGATCGTGGCGTAAGTCGACCTCATCCCATGTCCCACGCCCACTCTGGCTAACACACCGCAGCTACTGGAGTTCAGCGAGCGGAGAGGTTACGGAAGTCGATCCCGCCGCCATGGATGGGGTGAAGGAAGATTGATGATCCAGGGTTACAAGAGAAAAAAGCAAACGTTTGAACTTTTGGGTGCAGGGAGGTTCTGTTCGCAAGACTGGTACCGGGCATGGATTTCAAGGATCTCGGCGTTCACAGGTCGTGGGATGATTTTGCGGGCATACATCATGTTTTCTAGAGACCCCCATCGGATGACACAGGGACAAAGACCACTGCACTTACATACGCAAGCACCAAGCTCCGTGTCCAAGTAAGATATCCTGTACTCGTACGTGGATCTGCTATGCTCACTTTCACTCACTGTTGCCCTCGCATTGTCGACCAGAAAATTCCTCGGCCGCCTTAACCATGGTCAGTAGGACAAGGGTGCCTTACCTCTGACCTTACCTCATAGTTGTGGTTTCGCAGTTAATCCGCCGGTTATACCGTTTTGATCTCTACCTACCCTGCAAAGTATAGACAAATTACAGACTGCGCGAAGGTTACCGTCCTGCTTGCCCCCTTTTAAGACTTCTTTCGATTGATTGAAGCCTACCTACCCACCGGTTCGTGAGACGGATATTGACTGCTCCAACCGCGCAACGACTTGGGTCATGCTGCTCATACCTAGGAACCGAGAATCCAGAACAAAAAGAAATTTTGGCTGTCGTGACACGCATAATCAACTTTGCGAGGCCGATTACCACAAGCTGTGTCGCATCTTACCCTCAATGCACCGGCCACAAGGAGGTGGAATCATAGAGCGAGAACAGAACGAGAGCTGCTGCCCGACACATTTCCCACCTAGGTGACTTAGTATCGGGGCGCTTTGCGGGACTCATCATACCCTGCTCCATCATACGGTCGCTTCCGGTCGTCGTCTCGTGGCCGATCGTAGTCCCGACGATCCCGACCTCTGTCCCTGTCACCGCCGCGGTGACCCTCCCTATCCCTGTCCCTTTCGCGGTCGCGGTCTCTGTCGCGATACCCACCCTCTCGGCGGGGTGCGATAGGTTCCATGTTGCTGCCTGTGCGACGGCCACCATCGCGGTCACCAAATCGGCCGGCGTCTCGGAAGCCGCCTCCTCTGTCGTCCATGCGCCCAGGGCCTCGCGAATCAAAGCCGGGGTTGGAGAAACTGCGGTCACCGTTGCGCCTGTCGAATCCCGGGCCAGATGGTGCACCGGTCGGCGGGCCGAAGCCATTTCTGTCGCCTCGAGGGCCGCCAAAGTCACCTCTGAAGCCTCCGCCGCGGCCGCCGCGTCCGCCACCGCGAGGTCGGCCACCGTCAAAGCCTCCTCTGAATCCGCTTCGGAAGCCGCCGTCTCGGAAGCCGTCTCCAAAGCCACGAGGTCCGACGGGCCGCGAGGGAACGGCTCTGGTGTAGCCTCGGCCACCAAGTCCGCCCCCGAGTCTGCGAGGTTTCCAGCCAACCACGGTGCGGCCTCGTTCGACGTCTGTCTTGATAGCTCTACCTTTGATACGATCTCCATCGCAGGCTCTCACGGCGGCTACTCGTCGTCGCGCCAAGAGGCGCTGGCGTTAGCAGTGCTTACCATGATCAAAGACGCTCAAGATAACAGGGGGGGGGGG
>JALHCA010000092.1:0-23817 GCA_024340505.1 Tolypocladium nubicola
CTCTTCCGATCTCGCGGCGCCGCCGCCGGCCCAGGGCGACCCACGGGGCCATCGTCTCGGGGGCGCGGCGCGGCGCGGCCGGACGTGTGTTTGTGGCTGGGCGCCCGACGGGTCGCTGCGGGTTGACGGGCGTCGATGGCCGGTCGCGGGTCGGAGCGGACGGGCGGCTTGGTCTCGCTGAGGCCATCCCGTGCTGGATAGAGAGGACGAGATGGCAAGCATACATGTCGAGCAGCGAGATGCTCGCCTACATGCGCCCGCATATATCCCCGGACAACGCATCGCGCCCCGCACCCAGCCGTGCTCGTGTTCGTACTTCGTACAGGCATCTATCTCGCGCCGCCTGCTGCGGCAAACATACCTGCATACGGGACCTCCAGGGAGGCGGGCGGGCGCAAGACTGCGCGGGCTCTTCAAGTCCGCCATCCACGGACAGGGGCCAACGTGGCACTGCATGCATGCCTCGAATGGCATGCCTCGAATGGCCAATCCGGCCGCGTGTTGGCGTGCGCGGTGGAGGCATCTTCACTGGTCGACTGATGGAGCGCCGTCGGTGCGCGGCGAATGAGCCACTGAGACGCCATGACGCTTATCCCGGCTTCATGGCTCGATGACTTGGCCATCTATCAAGGTCCATAGCTAGTCAAGTCCGCCGTGTACATCGACTTGCCCATGCCCTCCCGTGCCCTGCCCTCTCCCGCCCGTGCAGTCGCGGATATCTCGTGTAGCCAGTTCCATTGTCGGGTAGCGCACGCCGAGGAGGTTCCCAGGAGCTTGTTCGTGAATACCAGGGCCATTGCCGTGCTCAGCGGTGTTGCTCTGAGCCACCATCGACATGTATCCAGAGCATGCCTTCTCGTCTTCCGTCCTCGTTCGAAAGGTCCCAAGGATACGCCATCATGCATCCCCATCGCCATCCCCGTCCCCGTCCCCGTCCACGTCCTCACGCACCTGCACCACCTCGGGCAGCGCGTCCTTGAACGCAAACCCCAGCCGCTCAACCACGCTCTCCCCGCCAAACGCGCCGCTCACCCCCCCGCCGTCCAGATCCGACCGCCCGCCGCGCAGCCACCGCTGGATCCTCAGCCCCGCCGCCGCAATGTCGGCCGCGATGTGCCAGTTCTCCGTGCCCAGGTACATAAAGGCCGTCACCATGAGCGTCTTGGTCATGCGCCCGTGGATCGAGTGGTGCGAGCTCGCCACCACCGCAATCATCATCCACGCGAAGATGCCGCTGAGCGACGACCACCGGTCCAGCCCGGCCTCCCACGCCCACCCCCAGATGCGCCCAAAGTTGGCCTCGGAGCACGCCCGGCTCGTCGGCACGCGGTCGAGCATCGCGTGGCAGTAGATCAGCGCCGTGACCCGCACGCAGCGGTGCACCAGGTCCGGCGGCGCCTCGTCCGACATGGGCGCCCGGCTGTCCGACTCGGTGGTGCCGGCCTTTCTCGGCGCCGAGGTGTCGTCTCCTTGCCGTTTCCTCTTGGACCCGGCCCCGCTGCTTCCGGGCCCCGTGGCCGTGTCCGAATTCTGCGCTTCCAGGTTGACCTGCAGGGCCACGTCCTCGGGGATGTGGCTGATGGCCGCGAGCACTGCCAGGGCCGTCTGGTGGACGCTCTCCAGCTCTCCGTTCGTCGGGTAGTCTGGCAGGTCGACGACGGCCTTGGACAGCGTCCGTATCTCGTCCAGGACCTGGGCCGTGTGCGGGTGCAGCCGCAGCGGCGACGCCGGGCTGACAAACGGCGGGCAGTCGAAGAGGAGCGGCGAGTTGAAGTTGACCTGCAACGGCACGCGGAACGGGTCGTGGAACTCAAAGCCCGGCTCGCCAAACATGAGGGGCTCCGTCTCGTGAGCCAGGGCGATGACGAAATCGTCACTGTTCCGAGCTGTCAGCAAACAGTCATCTTGTCCGGATGAAAGGGCGCTCACATGAGGGCAACCTTGCTCGTGAATCCCTCCATGCCCAGGTTCTGGATGCTGCCCCTCATCTCGACCATGCGCTTGAAGCCCGACATGTGGGCGTGCAGCTCCTGGGTGCTGCCCCAGTACCACGAAGTCAGGATCAGCTGGGCGACGGCCAGCATGGCCGAGTCGTTTGTGCACAGCTGCGGGTTGCCAATGTGCTCGTTGAGCATGCGCGTGACGTTGGCGCGGTGGACGAGCAGCATCACCTTGGGCACGCGCCCCGTCTCGTTGAGGAAGCTGGCCGTGGAGCAGAGGACGACGTGTAGGACGAGCGGGTCCTGGATCGAGTAGGGGATCCAGTGCTTCATGAAGCGGTTGTTGGGGCGGGGGCTGCCGTCCAGGGAGGCCTTGAAGCGGCTCATGAGCTGGAGGTCTGCGCATCGTCAGCAACGGTCGCGGCAAAGCGGGCACGGTGGCGCCTCACGTGTGCGGACGAGCTCCTTGTTCATCTTGGTGGGCGCCATGGGCAGGTAGCGGACCTCGTCGTCAAACCGCGAGAGGGCGCCGCTCGGGGGGGTCGCCTCCTGAATGGCCCGGATCAGGTGGGTGCCGTCGATCTGCCACTCGTCCTTGACGATGCTGTTGGTCACCTTGAGGCGCGTCTTGAGGATGAACTGCAGGAGCTCGATGATGTCGTGGCCGTCCAGGACGCCGGTCCGGTCCTTGAAGCGCAGCCGGAGCAGCTGCTCGGGGTCGGGGGCCCGTCCGTCCATGAGGTAGAAGCGGTTCGAGTTGGACACCTGCTGGCCAGGTCGGTAGCCGGCGGGCGGAGGGTAGCCAAAGGCGGTCAGGGCACCGCCGGGGCGCTCCGGGTGCTGCTTGGCCGCGTCCGGCTGCCCCTCGACCTGCAGCAGCGCATCGTGGACAGAGTCCATGTCGAGATGGGCGTAGAGCCCGCCGCCGGCCTGGGCGTCATGGTCCCTGGCATCGGATGCTGGCATATGTGTGGATCTAGCAAAGGAAAACGTCAATCGACAAGCCCTGGCTCTCGTCCTGGCGGTCTGGTCCGCCTCGGGGCAGCTCAGAAGCGAGGCGGGGACCGGCGCAGGGGCCGTCCCGAGGAGGACGCAGCGGGCTTATACAAGCTCGGCGGCCACGGGCGCCAAGCCAAAGGGGCAGGCCACGGGCAGGGGACTCGGAGATGGTGCCGTACCTCTTGGCCTTTTCGATGCCGTACTCGCACGTGGGCTGCGGGAAGCGGCGGGCGCAGTTGGTGCACGGCTGGGTGAGGGAGCACTGCGGACGAGGAGCCGTTAGCTAGCCAGACGTGGACGGGGACGCATGCAGCCCGTCCACCCATGCCCGATGCAGAATGTAGATTGCAGAATGCAGAGCGCGCAGCGAGTAGGCAGGCGAGCGTCTGTAGTGGAGGGCTCAGCCGCTCGGCCAGACCAGACCGTCGGGACCGTCCGTGGGCGACGCTGGGCTGGGCTGGGCTGAACATCCCAGCAGGCTTCCTTGCCGGCCCAGCTGCGGCAACAGATGCGTCCCGCGGACGCCGACGACAGAGTCAGGGAGACACGGACCTTTTGCTTCCTGCGGCGGCACTCCTTGCACGCCGAGGGGAACCTCGTCTTGAACACGAGCCCCGGCGCGGGCGCCGCGACGGATGGGGCCCTCGCAAAGGGCGGCGTCGACAGCGACATCGACAGCGGCGACGACGAATGCGACAGCGGCTGCGGCTGCGGCTGCGGCTGCGGCTGCGGCCGCGACCCACGCATCTGCAAGCTGTCGGACTTCATTTCCACGCGAGCGGGCGAGAACCGGCGACAGCCAGCCCGGCTTGCTGGGCCTGCTGGACCCCTACCTTTCGGGGAAGCCTTGCCTCCTCAGGATCGCTAGCAGACAGCCGTCGCGCGACTCGCAAACAGCCAAGCCGGTGGATACGATACGGGGCGGGCGCGCGAGCGAGCGGTGGATAAAACCAGGGACCGACGAGCTACGCCATCCGTCCGTATACAAATAGCAGCTGTCCCGCGTCGTTTCGTCTGTCGTCCCGTCTCCTCGTCTCGGCGCGCTCTTCTTCGAAGCCTCGCCCGTCCGTCCGGGGGCCGGGGGCACGCGCTGCCGCTGCTGCTGCTGGCTGTCGGGGGGGGAGAAGCTGGAGGAGGCCGACGACGGTCGCGGGGGGTTGGAGAGAGGGAGGTGGTGGTGTGAGGAGGGAGGCGGGAAAAACGAGACGCCGTGGGAATTTAATAAGCCGCGGGAGGGGGTGCGGTGCAGCTCTTCCACCGTGCAACTCGCTGACCACCCGAGGAGCCGCAATCTCGAGCAGCCGCAAGCCTCGCCCGCGGGACGGATGCAGGCCAGTGGCGAACTGTGCTCGCAATCAAGGAGTGAGGTGAAGCGCCAGGCAGAGGGGAAAGGGCACGAAGCCACGGTAACCCCCGACGCGGCACACAACAACCGCGAGTACATTTTGTCTGCCCAACCGACCGCTGAGCTCCAGCCAGCACGCGGCCCGCCCGGCGAGGGGTTTGCTTTTGCTTGTTGGTTGGTTGGCTGGCCGCGACGTTTGCTGCTGCTGGACTTGCTGCTCGATGCCATCATCTCCACGGCGGGCGGCACGGAACGGCCCTGGCCCCTGCTCGTCGCCCGATGGTGGCTTGTTCCTAGCCGAGCAGTGAGGGCGAGGGGGCATGCTCGTGCTACCTTGGATGTTGTACTCGTACAAGTAGCTGGGCATCATCACATCGGATGGTACGAGACATGAAGCCGGCTCATCTTCCCCGCCGGTTCTCGTGCAGCTCGGCATCTCCGCCGTGCTTCTACACATGCACCCGCCATCACGGGATGGGAACAGCGCCGCGCATCACGCCATCCTCTACTCCGTAAAAGGTATTACTGTGCAACTCGTTTTCATTCATGACTTCCTAGACATTCCCCTCCTTGAGGGAGGTGAACACTGCGGAAACAACCTCCACCATTCCGGGCCGCAGCAGCGTAGAACCCACCCGCCCGCATATATACTCGTCGTAATCGTACTTCGTACTCGTACTCGTAGTTCCGCATTACATCGCATCGCCCGCGGACACATGCATCGCATCGCCGCGGCCGTGGTATCGATAGAAAAGCAACAGCTCACATCCCATCCCAACCAAAATCATCGAGAGGCTACGCTTCACCTAGAGCTCGTCGCCCTCGAACGCCTCGTCGTCGACGGTATCCCTTGTCGATGGCATCCCTTGTCGATGGCATCCCTTGTCGTCGATGGCATCCCTTTGTCATACGCCAACCACCCCTCACCGCCCGCGATAGTCGGGCTTCCGTGCCATGTTGACGGGTGGCGGGGGCGCCTCGTCGTCCACCGGGTATGGTGGCGTCGGCACCCTCGGCCCCCTGCCGCCGGCCGTCTGTTGTTGCCGCTGTTGGTGCTGGTGGCTGTCTGGGAGTGGCGTCTTGGGCGGCAGCGGCGGCGGCTCGATCCTCGTCGCCGGCGGGACCCCTTGCTGCGAGGGCGGCGGCCGTGGGTGCTCGTCGAGGCTCATTATCGCAATCTTGTCCGCGCCCGACGCGTTGCGGTACTGCGACGGCGTCGGCGAAGACACCGTCAGCTGGTCGCCTTCGGTCGCGCCGGTCGGCGGCGGAGGCAGTGGGCGCTCCCTCGCAGGCGGCGGCGGCGACGGCGGCGACGGGCGCGAGCTACCCGTGTCCGGCCGAGAGCTGCCCGTGTTCGGCCGAATCCGGTCGTGAGAGCCCCGTGGCGATGCCGGGCGGTTCGGCCCAACCTGTAGACTGTCCGACCCCGAGTCAAACGACGAGCGGCTCGGAGGGCTATGCAGAGCCGGCGGGAACGACGTCGGGGCATCTCCCGGTAGCTCTACCGCCAGCGGGTACTCGAAGTTGGTCGACGACGTCGACTTGACCAGCTCCGGCATGCCCTGCGCCGCCCGCTCCCAGCGCATCTTGGCTTTCACAATCTTGGCCAGCTTGGTCGAGATGCCGTGGATCATCTTCTGCTCCTCCTCGCGCGCCATGTACCGCCGCGTCCCCGTGCTGATTTCTCCGAGCCTGTGCCACTCGTTCATGCCAAACTCGCCCACCCCAATCTCCACGTTGAGCCGGTAGTAGTTTTCCGCGTTGACGCCCCTCTTGGAGAGGTGGTCCCTCAGCATGTACTCGTGGATGACCTCGCATCCTTCAATCTTGGCAATCAACCTCCTCCGCGCGTCCGCAAACTCGCCCAGGAAGCCCTCGTACCACATCTGTTGGTTGGCGTCGCTCCCGCGCGGCCGCCGTCCGGTACCGACGCTGACGAAGACCCCAATCTCTCGCCCGGGCCACTCGTTGACCGCCGCCTCGTCCAGCGCCTCGGGGGCCGGGTTGAAGGTCCCGGCACCGTCGTCGTGGAACCACGACTGGCCGACTTGCACGGGCTTGAAGGCGAGGCCGATGGCGCACGTCGCCCGCCCGGCCTGCCAGATCTTGCAGTCAAACTCGGGCGGCGGCTCATGTCGAGAGTCGTACGATCGCAGCATCGCGGCCGGGGCGCCTCGGGGAGATCCTTTGTAGACTGCCGTCACGGCTCTGTGAGGGTCCACGGTTAGCCTGAGCTCAGCCGCCTCGCGGGTCATCGAGAGCGGCACGGGGTCCGCTTACGTCTTGGTCCTGGTCTCTCGCGCGTCGTATAGCCTTGCGTTGGGGTTTCCGTATCTGGAGTTGAAGGCGGGCCGCGCCGCCATCTGGGCCGAGGGGCTGCGCGCGCTGAAGCTCACGGTGCTGGCGTTGCTCGAATAGCGCCTCGGATACGCGCTCGAGTGCTGCGCGGCGCTCAGGGGGCTCAGGAGCTCGGGCTCATCGCCGCCGTCGTTCCCCTCCCTCTCAAAGACCGTGTGTTCCCGCACGCACTGGCGGATGGCGTCCTCAAGCTTGCTGGCTTTGAACAGCGTCGACCGGTACGGGATGCCGGCGATGGTCTTGTCCGTCTCGAATACCATGCGCGTCATGCGCACGTACAACTCCTTGCACGTCTCGAGGTCCAGGCGCAGGCGGCCCAGCATGAGGGCGATCAGGCCGCCGGTGCCGGTGCCGACGATGAGGTCGAAGTGGTCGCACGGTTTGGGTATCTCGTTGCGGCGCGGGGCGCGGCCTTCGGTCTCGACAAAGGTCCGGTGCATCAGCTCCTGGATGATGATGAGCATCGAGTAGCCGCGGACGCCGCCGCCATCTAGCAGGGTCAGCGGAGAGACTGTGAGGTGCGGCGACGGCGATACTTACCCAGCGAGAGGACGCGCAGCGGCGGCCCCTTGGTGGTGTCCTTTCTGCGCACACCGTAAGCGTCCATGGCGACGATGATGCCGTCGATGTGCAGCGATGAGGATCGGGCTAGAGTAGCGAGGCTGCGATGGCGTTGGCAGCCGTCCCTCGCTACCGTATGGACAGAGAAGGGCAAGGTTAGTTGATCGGGTCAAGGTATTAGGCCAGGTGCCTGGTGCGTCGGGGATGCACATGGCTTCGCCTGGTCCGCTGCACGAAATCCAGCGGGTGACGCAACGACCCGCCCCTGTGGTTATGCAGCGGGGTCCCGTCAGTGGGTTGCGATTTTTTCAGCGGGGCGCGCGGGCGACTCGGCCCTGAAGCGGGTGGCGCTACAGTGCACAGGTGCCCGAGTGTGCCGTGCCTAGTTAGTGGGCTGCTGCTCCGGTTCCATGACGCGCTCTGTCGAGGAACCCAGCCGCGCGATTACTCACGACTCCCGACTCCCGACTCCCGACTGATGTCACTGCAAACCGAGAGCAACGGCGTCAACAATGAAATTGACTCCGGCTCCGGGACACGTACTCGTCCCTGCCTCGTATGCTTCCTGGTTGGTAGGCACGAGTAGGCAGCCGCCCTCCGCGGCCGTTCGTGAGGCGGTCCACCTCGTATGTACCGCTGTGACCTGGGGCTGTGCAACAACTCTCCGGCTTGGCCGCGCGTGAACAAACGAGGCCTAAGGAAACGTCCTACTCGAATGTGTGTTGAGATGCCATTGAGAACTATGAGGGATAACGTGACGCTTGTCATGGATGCCTTGGCTTAAAGAACTGTCGCTGGCTGCAGAAGACTGGCCACAGGAACAAAAAGACTCCCGCTGAGATGCTCTGGTTGCCAAGGACAAACAGTGGAGATGCTTGTGTCCGCCCTGTCGACGTTTCTTGGTACGAAGTAAGACGGGCATCACGAGAGGGCTTCACCTGGACAAGGCTGCTACCCGCAGCGCCTGCAGATGCTCACTTGAGCCACCTTTCTGGGTCCGTCGTTCCTGTGGCGATCTGCCTCTGGTGAGAAAGAAGTCGAGGGACCAAATCTGCAGCAGATCATCCAGCGGAATTGACAGGTACGAATACTTCGTACGAGGCCTGGGTTCTGGTGGACGCTGGTGATGAAGAAATCAACGTCGTTTGAGTGGCTCTCACAGCCCCGCCACGCACATGGCGTGGCCTTGGCCGCTGTGGCTGTGTTGGTGTCTGCCATCGCCACATGTACTCATGCCTGGCGATCCAACCACTCACTGAGAATGGATAAGATATCTGGCTGCGCGATATGCATCACGGATGCTCCAGAAACCTTGGCTGTCGGCCATGTTAACCAGGTCCGCAAAGTCAGCATCCTCTGGGGAGATGCCATCCGGTCGCTGCGTGTAAGTGAGGCGCTGTAGGGTAGGCGGCAGAACGCCAGGAACAGGAGACCGTGCTCCTAGGATAGCTGGATAGAAGCAAAGCAAGACGGACGGGAGGCCTTGACGGATGCAGCTTACCAGGGTCTCGGCATGTTCCCGTCGCAAGCTGCATGGCAACATTCGTCCCTCTCGAGTCGGCGGCACCACATTGGGCGTTTCCCGTTGGGCAGCAGAGCAGACCAAGCAAAGGACACAGGGCCATCCGGTCGTGACCGTCCGCGATGCAGCTACTAAATAAGCGGGCGGCCTCCTCACCCACCAGCAGTCTCGGCTCCTTCTCGCCGCGCAGGGCCGCCGAGCTGTCCGTCCTCACCGCTCGTCTCCCGCCTCGTCGTCGACTTCAGGGCCCGGCGGTCGGCAAGATCCTGGCTAGCGACCTTGGGAATACTAATTATCATTATGCAAGGCCCTCAAACAGATGGCCGATGCGTGCGCCGCGCCGTCGCACAGCGAGCGCAGCGCCCGCGGCCAATCAGACGCGGCCCTGACAGCCCGTCTCAAATGGGACCGCACCTGGGCTGGTATCGAGATATCCAAGCACGATGGCGTGGCACCAGTCGCTGGCCGCCGCCTCTTCACCGTGGCTGGGCTGGCCGCCGCCGTGGTCCACGAGGGTGCTGTAGACGAGTCGAATCAGCCCGCGGGCTGCGACAGCGCGGCCTGATGCCGGCGTCTTGTGCGTCTTGGCCGCCCGAGGGCGCGAGGGCACAGGGCGCGAGGGCACCGTCAATGGCAGCCACAGGCAGGGTGTCCGGGGGCTTGTTGCTCTCGAGGCGCTGGAGCAGGTTAGGTTTCAGCCCCGGCTCAAGGTGCCTGCTGTGCTCGCCACTGGCGTTGTCGGCTGGGCTGGCCATCTCGAGGCTCACCAGCCCTGTCCTTGAGAGACGAGTGGACTGTCCTCCGTACCAGGTATCGGGCATTGATGGCGCGCGGCGGCCCTGGCTGTGCGTCAGAGGCGACGTGCCTTTTGCTGCCCGTCTCGACCAGCACCTCGCCGCCTCCATCACAAGCGTCCATCGCCCTCTGACGAGACCACGGCTCCGTCCAGACCACGGCTACGTCCACGGCTCCATCTCGACCACTGCTCCATCGGGACAAGCCCAGGCTCCAGGGTCCTGTCCTTCCCCCGCTCCAGCGAGTCCAGTCGGATGGCCCCCACCAGGCTGCACCTCAGTTGGGTGAGGCCCAGTGGAACGCCCGCTGTGCCACCGCGCTGGCCTCGGCTACCAGCCAATGGCGCCGGGCCAGCCCCCCCACATCCAGGCGTCGGCACCGCCGTCTACAGCGCATGCCGCCCTGTTTCGGCCCCGTCCAGTGGCTCAGCGGGCGCGTGCTCTGGCAGCCTCGCCTATTAGCCTCGACGACCCCCTCCAGAGGCCAATTCCTGCTGCGCCCAAGCAGCCAATGGAGCTGTGCCAGCCTTATTTCCCTCGCCTGAATCCAACGTCCCCGGGCTGTCCTGGGCTGTCCTGGGCTGTCCCGCGTCCCGTCCGTACCACCTACAGGCGATCGGCTGCTTCCAGCTCCTCGTCCTCCGTCTCCTCCTCTTCTCCGCCCGAGAAAAAACATACGCAGCCCAATTCCCGTCCGCGGCCTCCTCAATTCGCCTCCCGCGCTGCCCTGCCCAGCTCCTCGCCCGCGTCTGGCTGCTGTCTGGTCTCTGAGCCGTCCCCTCCAGCGCTTGCTCGTCCATGGAGCCGTCCAGCAAGAAGCGGAAGTTGGCTCCAAAAGTCAACGCTTCCCCAGCGGCCCCCAAACCGCAGCCCAGCCAGTATCCCCACGAAACGGTCAGCCTCCTCCTAGTTCTCAGCCTTCTCTCGTGCCTCTCTGCTCACACCCGTCTCTGCAGTCGCAGCAGCAGTCGCAGCAGCAGTCGCAGCAGACGCAACCGCACCCGCAACCGCAGCACCACCCCGTCAACGATGCGCCCCCCGTCGCCGAGCGCCATGACTTCGAGTCCTTTGCCCGCCACCTCCAGGATGCCGCCATGCTCATCCAGCGCCAGACCGAACGGCCGCCCTACGGAGACGTCTCGGTCCTGCTGCTGAGCTGGCAAGAGGACCGCTCCGTCGACGACCTCGCCGCCCTCGAGCAGGTCTTCCAGAAGCAGTACAACTTTGGCACGCAGCGATGGCAGATCCCCACCGTCCCCAACCCCAGCATCAAGCTCGGCGTCCAGATGGCGTCCTTTCTCGAGCACGCCCGGCCCAACCACCTCCTCGTCATATACTACGCCGGCCACGGCTACGTTGGCTCCGATGGTCAGCTGTACTGGGCATGGTGAGCCCCGAACCGCCTCATCAAGCTTCAATGGCGAGGTGCCGTGTCGTACGTGCTGTTTGCTGACCACTTCCTATCCGTAGCAACGCCCGTGACGACGCGGCCAAGCTCAAGTGGGACGGCGTCCGCTGCCTGTTCGAGGACGCCCAGTCTGACATTCTGCTGCTGCTGGATACGTGCGCCATTCCTGACCCCGCCACGGCTGGCAGCCACGGCGTCAAGCAGGCCATCGCCGCCTGCTCCCCAGAACACAACCTGCAAGACGAACCGGCCCGCTCCTTTACTCCGAACCTGGCCGAGGCCCTCCGCAAGCTCGGCAGTGGCAGACCCTTTAGCGTCCAGAGACTCTACGAGGAGGTGCTGTCCCAGAGACAGCAGCAGCTGGCTCAAGCACCTCCCCGCGTTACCAATGGGGCCTCGAACCCTCCGCCCCAGAGCCAATTGCCGCTCTTCTTCACCCTGACCCCTGACAAGGGCCAAAACCTGACGTTGGCCCCGTTGTCATCTCGCCCACCCCCTACGGCGACGTCCCAGAACGGTGCTGACTCGGCTGATGCCCATGCGGCACGCGGCCGGGAGGACCAACTCATCGACCCGGACTCGGTCGCTGATCTAAGGTTCGACGAGGTTCGGATTCTCGTCTGCACCACGTTCGTCGGCGATGCGAGCCCAGACATGTCATTCTACAATCAGTGGCTCCAGAACACCCCTCCCCTGGGCACTAAAATTGCTGTCGAGGGTATGTTCCTGGGTCCTCCGACTATGCTCCTGATATCCATGCCTCATTCCGTATGGAACATCGTCCAGCACGACAAGGTCTGTTGCTTTCTGGGCTACATCAGCTCCCACAACATGATTCACCTCTACGAGAGGTTAGTTGGGCCCGCAGGAGTCAGGCCGTACTCGCAGCAAGTCGAGCACGGCCGGATCCTTTTGGAGGCGAGGGAATTGGCAGCAGGGACCCCTGCTCGCCCGCGGAGGGACCCCGACGGCCATGAGCATCCGTACCACTCTTCTGCATCGCGGGACAGATCGCTGCATGGCGACAGGGCAGATCTCGTTCCCCAGAGCAGCCCCTCGAGAGGGCCGCTCGCAACCGTCGGCTCAGGCACTGGAGTAGTCAAGCCCAAGGACGAGGTCGAGGACTCTGCTGAGATGCAAGAGGCCGCGGAGCAGCTGAAGGCCCTGAGCCATGTGCGGCACCGGAGCGATGACACTACCCCGGCTGGCCAGCGACCTCGTACAAGCTTGCCTGATGCTGTGCCCAGCACGCAACCGGCCCCTCCCGACGCAGCCCTTGTGGATGCAGACGACCCGACCTTGTCGGCAGAGCTGAAGTTGACTCCAAACTCGCGTGCCAAAGCCCCCCGTCGCGCTCTCCCCAAGCAGGAGACTCGCTGCAATCACTGCAGCCACGCACCCTTCAAGGACTCGTCCTCGTTGCGCAAGCACATCGCCGCCGCCCATACGCGGCCGTTTCCCTGCGCCTTTTCGTTCGCGGGCTGCACCAGCACGTTTGGGTCCAAGAACGAGTGGAAGCGGCACATTGCCTCGCAACACCTCTGCCTGCAATACTACAGATGCTCTCAGTGCCCACAGAGCGCGGTCGAGGGGAAGGGAAACGAGTTCAACCGTAAAGACCTATTCACGCAGCACCTTCGCCGCATGCATGCCCCGTTTCAGGTCAAGAGGGCAATGTCCAAGGGCGAGACCAAGCTTCTGGCGGAATGGGAGGACCACGTCAAGAACATGCAGCAGACTTGCCTCGTCACGCGACGGCAGCCCCCGCAAACGTCGGCCTGTCCCAAACCCGGTTGCCACCATTCGTTTGAAGGACCAGGGTCTTGGGACGAGTGGACGGAGCATGTGGGACGGCACATGGAAAAGGGCGAGGCCCAGAGCCTCGGCGTCGACCCTTTGCTGGCGCAATGGGCACTCGACGAGGGCATCATCGAGTCGAAAGGCGATGGAGAATATGGCCTGTGTGCCACCAACGGCATGGTATCGGGTGGAAACGGTGGCTCGATGCTGGAGCGAAGGGACTCTTCGATGCTCATGTCGCATGCTGATTCTTCTCAGTTGGAGGACACGTCCATGGTAGACGTGAAGCCGGCAGACGACGACGGGGGCGAGGGACAGCCCTCGGCCGCGTGATTGATGCCGACGTGGAGCCACGGGTGTGACTTGGCTTTGCTTTCTCGCCGCGCTTTCTCACCATTTCTTGCTCAAGTTATTTTCCTTACCTTCAGCTGATACATATTACGACGCGACTCCTTCTCTCCGCGGGAAGGCACGAATGAACGACTGTTCACGATACGATGCATTTTCCCTTTTCAACTCGGACATCTGGCTCTTGGGGAAAAGACGATACAGGGGGATGGAGGCTCTTGTTGCTTTCGACACGGCGTTTGTGGCTCATCGGCGGACTGGCTGTGGCATCCTGAAAAAGGGCAATTGGAAGTGCAAAAAATGGTCGGGGGCGAGGCTGTCTGAGTCTTATGTTCATATCTTTCCCTGTTCTGGTATTGTTGGATGAGCGCGATTGGGAGCCTGTGGGTCCAGTACTTGAAGCCTGGAGTTTTGAGCGCCAGAGAGGCAAAAAGGGATGTTGGGATCTTTGTCAAGGTGACGTTACGTAGAACGAGATTTAGGGCCTCTGAGGTGTAGCTACGACCGGAATGACAGCACGGTGTTTGAACCCTAACCCCTCCTTGCTCTGCAGACCCAAAGGCCGCGTCGTTTCGGTCCACGATGGCATCACGAGTGCTGTTGGTCAAGTTCCATCGACGACCGCAGAATTGGCCAGGATCAGCCCAAAGTTCGTCGCACTGGAGCCGGTCGTGGTCTTTTTCGGCGTCGGCGCTGAGCCAACTCTCGTGCAACTCAGTCGGCGTCCAGGATCCGTTATTATCCGGGGCCGAAACGGGGTATTGAGCTCCGACATGCGGCCCCGCTCCCCCACCTCTCATCGAGCACCCCGCCACGACCCCACGACGGCCCGCGGCGACCCGCGCGTTGGTCGAACCGAACTCGGGCGGGCCAGCCGAAGCCGCGATGTCTCTCACCACGGACGGAATCAGGGCCACGAGCGGCTTCGCCTGGCGCGGTATCCGATCCACGACGTGCCCCGGACCAAAAGTAGCTCATTGCAAGAACGCGAGGCCCGAGCAGGGCCGACGATGTGCCTTTGTACTCTGTGTAGAGAGCTTCGAGTCTGTCCATTGCGAAGAGTTTCAGCTACTGGATGGGGTCGGGTAGCTCCTTGGCCGCCCACAGCTTGAGGTGATGTAGGTGATGCCATACCGTTCTAGGCGGCTCTGTTCGTCTTGGCCGTCTCCTTGGAAGAAAAGGATGACAATGACATCGTGGAGGAGGCAACTGCTGTAAGGTCATGCAGCTCGTTCCTCGCAGTGTCATTGACATAGACTGGAGATGCGTGACTTATCAAGGCAAGGACTTTTCGCGTGTTGACATGCAAAGACGGAGATTGATCCCGCAGCAAAGCTTTTCAAAAGGCCCATGGCCAGAAGGATCGGCAGCAGATTCCAGAAATGGCTCGGGGCAAAGATGTTGCAATAGGGTGCTGATGAAGGCAAGAAGGGAGAAACACTCCGGGTGGTAAATGAAGTATTGAAAAACGCGCTTGATGTAGTCAGCAATGGGTAAAACAGCTAGACAAAGAAGGCATAGAAATGCAGTCTCCTCGGAGTTCGCGCTTTTGCATTGTAAGACTAAACTTTTGTTGGGCCTTAAAGTAGACCTTCTGCCCTTATGAATAAGGAAGGGGGTAGTCCTATTTTTGTCCTACACGTCTTGACGGAAAGGAGAGATATGAAGCCAATAAGTCGGCGGAGGAGGTTAGAGGTCGGTTTATCTACGCGCACCCGATGTCACGGCCAGGATGCCTTACTAGGTGAATACATTCGCTTGATTTTGAAGGTCCAAGAACGTCTCCTTGTCATGACCCGGAATCACTTGGCCCTTTGTGATCCGTTCCAGATGCTTGAGGCGCTGGGTGCTTCTAAACCAGGCTGGGTAGTCCCGGGCCAGCCAGCCTTGGGGAATGCCGTCTCGCCACTGTTCACAGACATGTTACCCATCGCGCATGGGATTCGCCTAATATAATGGATCACTCAATACTTACATTTTCAATGACGTGACAGTGATCGCTGATGAAGAAAAAGGTGCCCGTCTGGGGCATGTTAATCTGCATGCCGATGAGGCCATCCGTGTGCCCTGGCAGATGGTGCAATGTGATGCCTTGACAAAAGTCAAAGGTCTGCTCATCGAACGTCTTCCAGTTCCTGGAGGGTATTAGCCGTGTTCCAGAATTCTTCTTGTCTCCAAAGACATGCAGGCCTAGTTTGAGATAACTCTCCAGGTAGACACCGACATCCGCTCCTGTCGCCACCGACCATAGTGCAGACCGCAGTTCCTTGTCGTGCACCCAAATCTCGACATCGGTTCTGTCCAGGAACTCATCCAACCCACCCGCGTGGTCGAGATGCAGGTGTCCGATGATGATCTTCTTGACATCTTCAATCTCATGGCCTGTCGCCGCGATGGCCGCACGTAGCTCGTGCTGCGGCTCATAGCGCACGCGCGCAAAGACGTCCGACACCACAGGACCACAAGACAGAGGGTAGTCCTTTGCACAGCCAGTCTCCCAGAGGATAATGCCCTCATGCGGGTGATCGATGAGAATGCAGTACATGGGCAGTTCGCGACGCTTGTTAACGAATTGGTTACCCTCCGTGCTCTTTAGGCTAGAGTTGCCACCACGAATGACGTATCCTTCATCGCACTCGAGCCAGCCTAACTCGAGGACGTGGAATTTGGTGCCCTCCGGACAGACGTTGGCGACGTAAGTCCATATAGCTCCTCGGTCGATTTGGTCTTGGATCTTGGACATGATGGGGGCGTGCAAGTGAGGCGTTGAAGGATCTGCAACCTGGAGAATAGGCGTTCATTCGAGTAACATTCCGGGATGTATACTAGTGTGCAATGATATATCTCCCAGTATTATACATGAGCGGACGAAGGATTGTGTAACCCACCTAACTTGCGCAAATACGAGGCGGTGCAACTTGACCCAACTCGCACGACCACTCTCTGCCCCCCTTGCATCGATTCTTTTCCCGTGTCTCATGGCGCCTGCAGCCCGCAACCACGGTGAGGTCCACGAGCCAATCAGCCGGACAAACAAAACAAAAGGACCTGCAGAGGGAAACCCCTCTTGGTTCAGCTGCTGGAGTGACGTGTTCAGATGATTATCCCAGAATTCACTGCAACGTGGCCCTCTTTTGCACGAGAATTCATGGCTTGTCGCCTTATTATGCTGATAATAGTACATATATCGGCCTCGAGAAAGTCATGTCCGAGCGCGATAATAAGAGAAGCGCCCCAAAAACAATGCCCGTTATCGTTGACAGGGACCGGAAAGAACTACCTGCAATACATTTATGGGCCGCTACGCCGGAGGAGGGCATGAATTTTACTGACATGTCAAATGCGGTAAGCAGATATTGGACGAAATAGGGAGAGGGTGCTTCTGCGGCGAGGCATCAAGGCTACCAAAATGGCAGCATGTCCCGCCCGAATTATGAGGGATTATAGCACCTTCTACTCCGTAGAATTAGTCTATACTGGAAATTCTTTCAGTAGTCCACAGTATGATTCAAGAGGAGGGACTTGCAGTTTCAATACAAACACCCTGTCTATTGTGGTGGCCAACTACAACCGCGGCCGTGGTGCAGCGCCCCGAAGCTCCCTCAACACATCTTCGACCGATCTGACTGCGTCTACAGCCATTCCGTAGCCGGCTTGGTATCCCGTGCCACCAGCACCGTAGTTGTGCACAATCACACGCTTCTCGCCTGCCACGGCGACTTCTCCCCTTGCGACCCTCGCTCCGCCCTTGCGAGACGGCCGCATCCCAGCGATCGCCGCCAAGACCTCGAAATCACCCTGGCCCAGTTCAGGGCTCACCTTCATGGTACGGTCCAATATGGAATCGGTCTCGTAGGCGTAGGTGGCACCGTCGCTAAGAGATGCGTTAGTGTCCTGTCCTACTTTAGGTCGCACAGAAGCCATCTTGCTCACTTGACTCCTCTTTGCATGTAGCCTCCCAGAATGACGTTTCCGTTCGATTCAGGACGCGGGATGATATAGGTCTCATAGTCTTTACCGTGTCTCAAGATGTTCGTTTGCACGTGAGGGGCGCGGGCCAGCAAAACCTGGCCTCTCGTGGGGAAACACTTGGCATCCTCGATGCCGGGCAAGGTCCTGGCAGCGTTGCCGACGCAGTTGAAGACTATCTTGGTCGTGGGGCTGGAAAAGGCTGCCTGGATGCTGGAGAGTTTCTGGCGCACGAAGTGCATGCCGTAGTGGTCCTTGAGCTTTCGGTGAAGGAATAGGAGGTGGCGTGGTGCGTTGATGGTCAGCGTGGTGAAGGCAATCGCAAACTTGACACCCTCAGGGAGTTCTTCTTCGGGCAAGACTCGGAACTTGGGGGAAGTGTCAGCCTGGATGCCAGGAAACGAAGACGATGTGTCAGTTTCTTACATCTTCAAGATATTCTGACATGGATTTAATCTTGTGCCGTGGACCATCTTCCTCCCACAGCTCGATTGATTCCGTTCTTCGTACAAAGGTTTCCTCGGGCCGTTCTGACGCAAGCTTGGACAGATGGGCGTAGCCCAGCTTGTCCCATCGCAGTGCATTGGCGTCGCTGCCCGAGATGGCAGAGAAGTTGCATCCCGCCCTTTGTGAGTGTTAGCTCGATTTCTCCATGAAACAAGAGCCGATGGTTGCCTTACCACGGGGAGGTGTAAGACTCTGCCGTGTCGCCAGGGAGATGCTCGGCAATGACAGTGATGTTCTTCCCATAGCCTCTCTCGGAGAGAACAAGGGCTACGTCGAGACCAATTATGCCCGCTCTAGTAAATCAGTATGAGACAAGGCTGTGTGAGTTGAAGGGCGCCTACCCAACAATAACGATGCTGTCTCTTGCTGTTGACGATGCCATTTTGGATTGGTCAAGGTTCTCAGTCGCGTCAAAATTTCGATAGCCAATATTGAGTACAATGCAACTGGATGCTGAGAACCAATTAAATATGCAGACTCTAGCCGCCCAAAGATACTCTCCTAGGAAAAGTCCTCGCACATCGTATGATGCTGTCCAAAGCAGCGGCGATAGATGCGCGGCGGTGATTCGCTGTCGCCGAACCGGCGACGGCGAACTGACTCAAGTGCCGTCCAGCGAAATCGGCGTCTAGTATCATTGGTGGCGTGTGGTAGTCGGTGGCGCCCCAAGCCGTTCCCCGGACCTGGGCCTGTGCTTGTGACGAGGGATTTACGGTTGTTTTCCGCGGGAAAGATACTCTTTTTTGTCTGTGTGTCAACGCGTAGCCGAAAGGGCCAGACAAGGTACTCGCAGACGTAGCTGATAGTGGCGTGCAGGCATGCGTAGATTGCTGAATGTGATATGCGCGATGGGTATGTCTGGTCATTTATTACGAAGCACGGAGAACGATACAGTTCCTTTAATACTTGCTCTATTGCTCTTTGTATCTAGGGATTGCCAATATGTCTCGATATTGCTACGAATTGCCTACATTTCTAGGTATGGGCGTGAATCGCATGGATTCTGGTTCAACTGGACCCCAGCACAGAGTTCTTTCCCTTCCACGACGTGTATAATGTACTTGTATTTTTTATATCTCAATTGTCCATGTACACAATGGCGAGCGCCCAGCGTTATCCAGTATGTAAGCCCAAGACTTGAAAGCACAAAATTTAATGACCGTAATGGACGGTTCGCAGGAGCTCCGAGGTATCTGCGATGTACACGCTCTTCTTCAGGCCTCTCTGAGGATGGTTGTAGTATGCAAAGGCGTGCGAACAGCCGGTATATCGCTTCATTGTGACCGTGTTCCCCGCATTATATCAGGTTGGTGTTCTTCTCCATCGGCCGATAATACTCTGTACTCTTCGGCAACAAAATGGCTTACGCACCGGACTGTTTCACAAACCGTTCCCAATACACGTCTCTCCGGCCATCAAAGTGCTTCTTTCACTATGTTTGGGGAGAAAGATATAGACTCTATAAACGCTGCTTTCGGTCTCGATAGGCTACATGAGGCGACGACACCTGCGCTCTTCTGGAATGCCGTTCAAAGGCTGCTCCTCTCCCGCGCTGCCGCCTATGCCAAGAGGAATCCGGAATTTTCTCATTTGCCCAATCTGATTCTAGTGACGGAAGAGGCAGCTGACACACCAGAGGTTTAGCTGTCGTACAGAACGTTACTAAAGGCATCCCTGGTGCTTGTGCCGTTGAACTATCGCAAGGCACTAGTAAGGACGATGTCGAGCTTGCAGTCTCCGATGATCCCGCATTTTCTGCTGCCAGAAGGGCCGCATTCTTGTTAGGATGAGGATGGATTGGTCATATTGTGAAAAATCCGAAGGCTTTGGTGAGACAACGTCGATATCTGATGGACGTGTTGAGCTGTATGGGGGCGAAAGACGATGATGGCTATACTCAGAGTAGCGCTCGATGCTTCCATATTGTTGCTCACCTGCCCTATTGGCAACAGAAACTAACTTTTACTGACAAATGTGACCTCACCAAGAAATGTAGACTTTGAGCCCGCGTATCATTATGTCTTCCTTGCCTTTTTAGCAGCGACTTCCTTTGCTTTCGCCTCAAACACACCCTTGAGAATCGTTGGGGCATCTTTGGAATCCATGATCATATCAACGCACTAAAACCCAGAGTTAGTATTGACGTGGTCATTGCTTTCAATCTTCCTACATCGCATACCTGGGGATACGTCGCAGTCTGGAATTTCTTGTCGGACAGAAGGCTGTCGAGGTCGGCCGCCGTGCTAATCTTAAAGGCTTCCACCTTGATCTCCGGTGAAAGGGCACGGAAGAGCCCGGAGTAGTCCCACATCGGCACGTCATTGTACTGCGCTTCCCAGCCGTTGAAATACCGCTCGACAGTGTAGCCTTTGTTGTTGAGGATAAACCTGATTTGCCCGTCAGCCATCAACCTTTAAGACAAGATTCGTGGATACTCCAGTCACTCACACGACAGGAACGATGCCGTACCTGTTCAGCAATGAGAATGCCTGAACAGTGAGCTGCAAACTACCCTCACCCGTGATGAGAATCATCCGCTTGTACGTCGCCATCTCCTTCGCGGCGATCGACATTCCAATTGCTGCACCTGCTGCGTAGCCAATGCTGCCGTAGACACCTTGCGTCCAAGCCTTTGCCCCGGTTGGAAACGTGGTCAGTTGGAAACCGAATTGGGAGGTGCCTGTCTCTGAAACAACTAGGTCGCCGGGCTGCAGGAAGTCGGACAGACGCTATTGAGCAATGTCAGTCCTCTCTGAAGCAATGGCGGAGTCTTTTATTATCACGAGATTTACTCACATTCCAGAGCCAGTCTTGCCCGATGCCTTTGGGCATTGGAACTTTTGGGGGTTTGGCTAGCTCAACGCCCGACTTGCGCGTTGAAAGGCGGCTGTTGGACTTAATTTCACTGATCAACTTTGGGAGGATCTGCGTCAAGTAGTTAGTATATTTTCTATCGTTTTGTCAAAACTAACTTACGTGAGTGATCTTGGCGTCAAGTTTGGTGTCTCCGATCTGCCTAATGATTAGTAAATCGAGTGTCTTTTGACCAGTTTCTCAAACTCACTTTAATGAAGAAGCGCTGGAAATCAATGATCGTTGATGTCTTGATATGTTCAGAGAACATCCCACTAGAACAAACTTAGCCTTGTTCATTAGGGAAATGGACGGAAGGGCTTTCGTATTGAAGTCGGAAGGGAGATTGCCGAGCCAGAGGATGTTATCGGAGTCCTCGACGGCCTTGCTGACGCTTGCCAAGGACCCAGCGCCTCCGTAAATGCCGCCGTAGAGTGGGTTCTGCTCATCCACCGAACCTTTCCCCAGAACGGTTGTGAAAAAAGGCACCTTGAGCGCGTCAACAAGACCTCCCACAAAATTTTCCCAGCTCCCTCGAGCCGCGCCGCCATCGACGATGATGATGGTGTTCTTTGAGGACTCCAGATTCTGAATGATTTCTTTAACCACCTTCTTTTCCATGTCAGGATTGTTCTCGGGAAGTGTCGTGGTGATCTTTTTCTCAAGGTAGGACACGGGAATCTTAGAATATGCGACATCTTCTGTGATCCCGATGCTAGAAGGCGTGAGTTGAGATCACACTCAGACACAGAGAGGCACTTACTATCCGGGCTGAGAATAGTAAAGCATATCTATTAGTTCTGTCAGCCAAAGCACTCCCGTTGGAACCGACAAGACAAACCATTCAAGACCCTATCGATCTCACTGGTCGCAGTGTAGGCGTCCTTGAGTATCGCAGTGGCACATGAGATCTGTGCCGACATCTTCACATAATGACTGCGGCCAGTTAGCAACCCACAATGGAAAGACGGATGCCACTCACTCATAGCTGAGGTCGCCCAGGGTATGGTGAAGGATCTTTCCACTAGCCTGAGCTTGGTGTGTAGGATAGCCGACGATGTGAAGTACTGGAACGAGTTCACAAAAGGCTCCGCCGATGCCGCAAAGTGCACTGAGCTCTCCAGGGCCAAAGGTAGTGACGAGTGCCCCGGCTCCTTTCTCCCGCGCGTAGCCATCTGCAGCGTAGGCTCCCACTAGTTCGTTGGGAGTGCCCACCCACTTCAGATTTGCCTTGGGGATGAGATCTAGAAGCGAGAGTTCATAGTCTACTTCATGTTAGTTCTTGAACACAAGAACGTACGTTCCGTCCCAACATGAGTTGAAAGGGGGCGTACCGCCAGGGACACCGAAGACGGTCTCGATGCCGATCTCCTTCAGCCGGCGGAAGAGATACTCGCCAACGAGGATCTCAGACATTGTCAGAGAAATTTTAGCAAGAGGCGATAGAACTAATGGAAGACTTGTTGGTAGCCGTAGGAAAGCTCCGAGGAATAATCTGGCAGATCAGAACACCAACCGGACCGGTCTTTTTTTATACTCAATCCATTGGCGTACCTGGGAAATGGAAGACGCGGGTATCCAAAAGGTCGGGTTGGCATCGGTACTAGGTCACGTCATTATGCCTGTGAGGCTTGCACTAGGAGAGTAAATCTCGATTGCTACTACTCGATATATTAGGCTCTGGGGGACTCGTCCAACATGTGATGCGGAGACGGCTGTTAGTGCAACGGCCAACAGCATAATTAGTGTTGGCTTTTGTCTGGGAATACTATAATACGTCCACACTTTCCGCTGTCCTACATAATTCCGCTTATAACAAAATCATGCATCTAAAGCCGTTGTACTAATAGTCCGGATGGAGCGGTATCGAACCCCTCTCGCAAAAAGTCGAGCGATTGATTGCCCGTGGTGGTACTTTGTACAGAGTACTAGGCTGAACACATTCTGAGTAGACCTGCCAACGAATGTCAGAATGACGTCAATAGTCTTGAAATGGTAACGTTGTAGAATCTGGCTATTCGGTGATCTGCCTGATGGATATAAAAAGGCAATTGCATGCGTTCGGGAGCCAGATGGGAGGCTAGAGACAAGTCACGTAACGGGACGTGCTAATACGTAGCTTAGACAAGACAGCGTGGACTAACAATGTGTGCGAGATCATTCCAGCGAATGATCAGGATAACTAGTATCCCAGTTACCCTTCCCCTTAGACTTTACCGATATTCAAATATTCAAGAACGTATTGACTTGGCTCTCGAATTTCACGGGATGGAAAAATGTCCAAATGATGTCGGAAAGATACTACATCAGCAGCCCCAGACAGCCAAAAGCGGTGGCACATCCCGCCAGTTTGGTGGGCACAGCAGCGCTTTCTAGACTCAATTCGATGGCTTCCATTTGTAGCTCCGGGCCTCGTGCGACAACTGCGCCGCTGCCAGAGTGCGGTGCACGGAGAACTCACTGCGCCCTGTGCACAAAATCGGGCTCGCTGTAAGCCCACCACGCCAGATTGGACCATTAAAGACACCAGCCACCTGGTCAAAGGCCGCCCATCGGGAAGTGCTCCTTCCATTTACAAAAGAACAAGATTATGGTGTATGCCTTTCATGACTCGTTTGATAAATAGTAGTCTGTTATCATCGAAACAGCCAAGAGAGGAAAGAAACACGCGTAGAACAGACTATACACGACCCAATCCCGACACCCAGCATTTCCGTTTCCATCCGTGGAACTGAGCATTCACTGCTTTTGCCTGAGGCTGGTCTACGCCGAGGGTGAGCCATCCTTAGCCTGGGTGAGCCAACCTGAATAGCCCGAGCAGGGTTGCGAGGGCTTAAAATTTGGTCCTTTGTGTGGGCCAAAGGTAGGAACCATGTCTGGGGGACACGTTTACAGACAGAGAGGAGAAAGAGGAGAGAGAGAAGAAGAAGGCAGCAGAAGTGCTGGCAGACTGATAACATACAATACCATTGCCCAGACGCGTAGATATGCATGAGCCAAGTCGATGGCAACGTAATTATCAGTCAGTGGAGATGTTTCGAAGACTGACTGGAGCCGGCCGCACATGAAGATGCGGCCCTCAGTGTAACTCTATACAACACCCGTATTTCCCCCCGGCATACACTGATTCAGAAACTCGTCTTCAAAAAGATCCTCTGCTGTTGGGCGATCTTCCGGAAGCCAGCGCAAGATCTTGCGGATGAAGGCAATGAGCAGCTCCTTTTCTTTACCCTCTAGACGCATTTCGCGACTCTCGAATGACTGGTCCGGGATAGGCGTCGCAGCGATCCAATTGCCTGTAATCATTAGCAAAAATAATTTGACAGTCTCTATTAATACGCACCCAACTCTCAATTCGTACGCACCCCCCCACATTCAGCCACACACGAGCCACACCACCTTGCCGATGTCGC
>JALHCA010000955.1:0-12263 GCA_024340505.1 Tolypocladium nubicola
CATTGCGTCGCAGGGCGATGTCGGAGGCATTGTGGCTGAATGTGGGGGGGTGCGTACGAATTGAGAGTTGGGTGCGTATTAATAGAGACTGTCATGAGGAAGGCAGCTGCCGAAAGACCAGCCAGGCCGGAACCAACGATCCAGGCTGTCTTGTTCTCAATGCCTTGGGGTTTGAGTGGCTTGGCGAAGGCCTCATAGTTGCCACTGCTGTAGTACATTGTTATAAATAATTGAAAGTTGAGTGGCTGTTGCCGAATACTCTCATGATGCTTGCTTGGAAGTGAGAGGACGCATCTCTTATAGCTCTGCCTCTCGTGGCTTCAATAACTGTATTGATGCGATCAACATCGAACCATGTCCGGAGGTTCCGGAGCAGTAAAGGCCGACTGCCTCTGGAGGCTCCAGAAAATCCCCCGTAGCGTGATCACATGCGCGTGGAAATGTCAGCTGGAATGTGGGTCTGTTCTTTTGGCGTCCACCACGAGATATGACGTGTTGCTCCCGAGTCCAATGGCAGGCTTGACAGGGAAGGGAATCCACGGACTAACTCGAGACAGAAACTGTCCAGAGCAGATATCCTGCTCCCTGGCCGTCTTTAGCGCCTTTTGTAGCCGAAAGCTGGCCTAGCTGATTGAGGCTGAAGCAATGGCCTTTTCATGGGCTGATGTCGGAGGTTAGGACATCGGGATATTGCCTCTGAGCCTCGTCAGCTTGTGTCAATCGTCTGTTTGTAATGCTAAGCGCGTTTATTCTACTATGTTCTGGAAGTAGCATGTATAACACTAAACACACTTCTGCATAGCTGGCCAAAGCGCCTGTTGCTCTTGCGAGTCAAGAATGTAAGTCATGCAATAATCACAACTCTCTCAAGCAAGTGAGTACCCCACTGAAGATTTTCGTTAGCCATTGCTCCGGAAAGTCCGGACTCAATGTTAGTTTATTCCAACCCGATTTTCTAATGCGCCTACACCTCTAAACCCTATTATTATATACGAGTAGTCACACCAAAAAACAGTTCAATGGTCTAATAAGTATGGTCTTATTTTTACCTCTTACATACCTCTCTTGATAGAATGAATTCCCTCGCAATTAATCACAGCCGTCAACTCTAAACTATCGCAGCTACCGCAGCCGATTCAATTACCATAGTCCAGCACCCTAATAATTTATTACTTACATTAGTTGCTGCCTTGACATGGGTAGTGCCCATTGGCCTTTCATCCTGCATTTTATAGCGGCTGAGGCATTGCATATTAGTGGATGACTGCGCTGTAATTTGTCGCTGCGGGTCCATGCAGTTGCTAAATGTTTGACATACGCCAATATTCAGTACTAAGCGGCCGCCCAGTGCGGCTCGGGAACTAACGTCAAATAACTCTAGCTCATACTCCACATTGGTCCGCAGTCGCGGGTAAGTCAGACCACGAGGTGACTTCGCCGTAAGTCGAACCATACCAATGGCCTGTCTTCAGACTCCTGACGCAAGTCAAGACCTATCTTCCGAACAACTTCTTCACTATCTATCCCAATTCCCACTCTCCTATACAACGCGCGTCATTATTCAGCATTGCTCCATTTGGTTGCTTTTGCTCGATGATCTGTGCCCATCCTAACCAGAGATACCCAATGACATGGTCCAGCAGGCAATACATTAAAGTATATTTTGCTGTCTCTAGCAGCAGCTACTGTCAGTCATAAGTGCTCACCAGAATGCTGATTTGTTTGCCTTCGATCGGTGGCGCAATGCAGATTAACCTGCAAGACCATAGCCCGCATAATGGTAGCACTCCTTATAGCTATCTAAAGAAAATGATTGAGGCAGCCGCGGATGGGAAAGTCTTGGAAAGAGATGCTGCTGCACTATATATGCTGGCGGTCTTAATGTGAAATGACGAGTATTTCAGTAAAAATGAACGACATAACGCGAAGTAGGTGCAGCGTGTTACTCGCTTGGCGTCCGGTCTAACACGACGATATTGATCCATGGCCTGCTCCGCCACGGCGTCGACAGCCAAGGGTTACTTAGTATCGATGAATACGACAAGCCCAAAGCCGCGGGCTAGGAAAATCCACTCCTGAGTAACATACTCTCTAATTCATCGTGAAACCAACAGTTCTGACTTTCAACGGCTCCACCAGACCACCAAGGCTGTACTCGTGGAACTTCGGTCCCAACTAGGATAGAGGAACGGGCCAGATAGTGGTATCAATATGTTTCCTTTGGCGGGCGTATTTAGCGATGAATGAACTAAACGTATAGATTGGGGGTGTTTGCAAATGCTGGGTGCAATATAGTGTTGTTTCCAGTGTTCCCCTCCTCATAACCTCGCCACCGTCGCGTTCCGTGACATAAATGCAACCTGAGCAGCTGGCGCCCCAATCATTGCGTGCAGTAGTGACCCGTGTTCTAGCAATGGTGGCGGTGCTGAACGTGACCCCGACAATCGCTGCGCCAGTTCTTTACGCCAGTATCGCGAATTGGTGCAATCAGCACATATGTCATCTATGCGCGCCAGTGCGATGCCGAACAAGGCAGTGGAACGATAGCAGGTGCGTTCCTGTCGCTGGCAGCCAAAGCGCCAGTATCAGAACCGACGTGAAGCCGCTCAGCTCATGATAGTCATCACGCGTAAATGGCTCATCTTGTCGGCCAAAGCGTTGGGAATGATTCATCCGATGGTGCAGCTCTGGTCAGCATCCTACATGCAAATTTTGAACGTGGGCGTGTTGGTTTGCCTCGCACCGTTGAGGATAGAATCAAGATGCTGCCCCAAATGTTCCTTCATGCCCGAGGCTCAAGCCTCAACCACGATGCAAGTGATATGACCACTGACGTATCTAGCAAAAACTATGGCCACTGAAAGGACTGATCTGAGGGAAGGCGTATTAATGGGCAAAGCAATTCTGGCAAAGAGTAAATGCATGTTAGAGGTTAAGGCTACGTGGCTTTTTAGGCCCTTAGGCCGGCTCTCTCTTCCTTTCGCTGTCCCTTGTAGAAGCAAGGGTTACATGTTTATACTAAAATGTTCCCATATCATTGGTGGCAGAATTAATGTCTTCTCTTAACCTTTACTTGCCGACCGAATAGTAGGCTCTAAGGGAAATATCTCATTCTCCTTCGTTACTCCCTTGTACACGCGATCCCATGTCGCCTGTAGACCCACTGGTGTCTTCCAGGCGAGCTCCTCGTCACGAAGCCAGAGTCGCACGAGATGTCGTCTGAGCACTGTTTAGCGACTTCCTCAAAGAGCCACGGATGTGCGCCGGAAACTTACTCGTTCTTGGGCGAGTCGCGGAAGGAGGCTCGAGAATGAAAGATGCTGAGGTTATTGACAAATTGAATATCGCCTGGACGGAGCGCAAGCGCCACGGCATGATTCTCAGCAGCAAAATGCAACGCATCAAGCGCCTCGGCTTGGGCTTCTGTAATAGGAGGGATGTGAGCGCTTCGCGGCAACCCCCAGTAGCCCACAAAGCTTCGACGAGCGTACTGCACCACCAGTCGCTCAGGGTCGTTATCGATTGCCGGTTGATAGTAAAGCAGCGGCCGTGATTTGTACCCTGGTGGGCCAGCCTTGCCGAACCTTGATGCTAGTAAGTTCTCACATTTCTCCTTTTTAAGGGTGAAACATACTCATCTACATCCCACGGCTCAGCAAGTGTCCTGATTAGGTCTGGTCGCGTGGCTGCCAGCTCATTGTAGACTGTCCAGCTGCTCGAGAGGAAGCTCTCGCCGCCTTCCTCTGCAGATGCTAATGCGAAGAGGGCAATCACATCGCCAACGTCTGTATGGAAGACTTGCTTCTCGGCCGTATAGGCAGGAGCACCAATGCTTTGGGTGTCAACTTTGCGGGTTAAGTCTTTGATGTGTGCAAGAACGACATCCGCCGGTTGGTCATTGAATCGATTGTCCTGCCGACCTCGAGTCGGCGCGACATGGGCAGCGAGACCAGCATAGATAATGATGTTTTCCTCGCGTGTGTACTTGCTCACTGGAATGCCACGGACTACTTTAAATCCATGGCCTCTGTGAATTTCTCTGGAAATGGATCGCAACGTTGAGTGGAGGATTGGCAGTGGGAACGTCTCCTGGCTAATCTCCCCTAGAGGTTTTCCCAGTCCTGGCCACCGTTATTAGCAATACAAGTCGCAATCAAAGGCGCCTCATTTACCTTTGAAGTGATCCAAGGCGTGGTGAATCTCCGTGAGCTCCGACTGGCCCAGCTCATACGACCAGTTGTAGTCCTCCGACACAGTAGCGCCGTCCCAAGCCAAATCCGAGTCGAGCTTCTGTGGGAAATCGTACGGCAGTGTCTGGGAAAGGGCTTCTGTCTCCCGACGCCGCTTGGCTCGTGCCTGATATGTCTCCCAATTGGGTGTGTAGGCAATGTCTGGCTGGCCAGGAGGCTCTGTGCCGGTCTTGGTCTCTGTGACTGCCATGGTGGATTCGCTGTCTTTTTAGCCCTTAGTATCCAATCCAAGGTAGCCGTAAGGCCTTTGTAGTCAATTGAAAGAATTAGTATGGAAGAGGCGGCGTCGGACTACCTTATAGCCTCAGAATGACTTACACCTTGCTGCATGACCATTGACGCCATCGCAGGATGTGAAGGTGGGATGACGCAATCTGCGTAGGAAAGGCGACACAGGCATGACGTTACCCTGCCGGAACGCCAGACAGAGGCAAGACCAGAAGGGCAGGGGTAACGCCGGACGTACCCGACACGTCTTGTCGCTGCCGAAGGTTTATAAGTTATTAGATCAATGAGGCGCGATGGACGAAGCAGAGGGGCACCACGGGTTCGTAAGATACGTAGGCATCAGGGTCATGGCATCATCTTCACGACACGACCGCCGGCACCTTCATGTCGCGAGAGATACCGCGAATAGCTATTTGGAGAGTCGCAAAATGTGAACAGTCAGCTCCTGCGCCTTCAGCAGCCAATGGTAGGGATTGCTTTCTCGGCGCAACGTAGCTTAGATTCAGCGGTAGCTACTGTCGATATGCATTTCTGCCAACTCCGGGGTAAAAAGGCATATTGTATCCAAGTTTAATGCTTAGATCTGGTTTATAGCTATGTGGCAAAGCCATTTGCTTTTGTATATCTGCCGAGACTTCTGAAGCATTTTAAAGATATTGACAAGATGTGCGGGCATCGGTGAGAGCAGGCTTGCGGAATATCCCTTGCCATGCATGGCGCAAGGATGGTTCGAATAACAAATGAGCATGATGGTTCCAGGGGCAGTTCGTAGTGGCTAGGAGCACATCGACGTTGCAAGAAATACTGCGTGGAACGTGGAATAGGCAGGTCAAATGGCGTTGGTGCAAGAATCCGGTTGCGACATACATACATAGCAACTCGGGACACGAAGTAGCATAGGCTGCGAGACGGGTGACTTGTTAAATCCAGAACAGCAGATCTATGAAAAGCTTCATAAGCACGCTATTTCTACTGCCTCTATGGCATGTCTTCTTTCATCTTCTTCACGTCTTCTTCCCGTCGACGTTAGTGGTAGTTGATTGAAAACGGTCATATCGCCCCCCATGGCCTCCTCGATCAGCAGATTCAGGCCGAAGCGTACCGTGCAACCCGCCACCGTCGGCTCCAACGCGACGCTTACCCAAACATCTGATTCTGAGCCTGCAGTCATCCATGACGGCGACCTCGCCTTTACTCGAGTCGAGGGCGGTAATGGATCTGGAGCAGCATACCAGGAAGCAGTTGGTGCTCCCGTCGAGGCCAACTCGCCTCTGGGCTACCATGTGGGATGGTTGTCCATTATCTTCCTCAATATCAATCAGATGATTGGCACGGGCATCTTCTCGACACGTGCGTGCCCGGTGAAACCTGCGTGATGATATAAATGAGCGGCTGACTCGTCCGTAGCGGGCAACATCCTCAATTCGACCGGTTCCATTGGTCTTGCCCTCATCTACTGGGCGATTGGAGCTGTCATGGCCTTTGCTGGCTTTGGGACGTATCTTGAGCTTGCCAGCTACTTTCCTAATCGCAGCGGCGCCGAGGTCGTCTACCTTGAGCAGGCATATCCGCGCCCCAAGTATTTCTTCCCGATTGCATTCGCTGTGCAGTCCGTTATTCTGTCATTCAGCAGCAGCAACGCCATCGTGCTGTCGCGATACGTCTGGCGCATTGCGGGAAAGGCGCCGACTGATTGGGAGATGAAAGGCGTGGCAATCGCCGCCTATACGCTAGCCGTAATTTGTACGTTGACTCGCAGGTAACAGTAGGATAGTGCTCACATCTACCAGGCGTCATTGTCCATAACAAATACTCTCTCTGGGCAGTCAACATCTTGGGCGTAATAAAGGTCACCACGCTCGTCTTCATCGGCATTACTGGCTTTGTCGTCTTGGGCGGCAATGTCTCCCGCGTCCCGAACCCGGTCGCCAACTTTCAGAATTCCTTCGAGGGTACGACCAATAATGGCAACAAACTCGCCTCAGCTCTCGTCAGCATAGTTTTCTCCTACTCGGGTTACTCCAACGCCTTCAACGTGGTCAACGAGATCAAGAACCCGATTCCGTCGATCAAGAAGCACGGCTTTATCTCCATCTTGGTTGTCTCTGTCCTCTACATGATGTGCAACGTTGCCTACTTTGCTGCCGTGGATAAGCAGGACTTTGCTCAGTCAAAGGAAATTGCGGCTGGTATATTCTTCACCAGAGTTTTTGGTTCGGGAGGTGCTGAGACGGCGCTGAACGTGCTTGTTCTTCTCAGCGCATACGGCAACCTCCTCGCCGTACTGATCGGGCAATCGCGCTTGATCCGTGAGATTGGACGACAAGGTGTCCTTCCTTTCACACCTTTCTGGGTCTCTGTCAGGCCCTTTGGAACGCCTCTTGGTCCTTATCTTCTCCAATGAGCCACGACCTTTCTAATGATTGTCGCCCCCCCGGCTGGGGATGCTTTCCAGTTTGTCGTCAGTCTCAAGATATACCCCGATGGCATGTTCAACCTGGCCATGGCTGTTGGGGTCTATTTGATTCGCCGACGTCGCAGCCGCAATAATATGCCCCGATCAGAGTTTCGGGTCTGGAACGTATTCCTGATCTTCTTTAACCTCATTCAGGTGTATATCTCGTGATGCCATGGTGGCCCCCGGAGGGTGGCCCGTACGCAGGTGACGTGAGCTTCTGGTACGCGACATACTGTGTTACTGGCATCGCTGTGTGAGTTCCCTTTCATGCATTATACTAAACCTGAGCCTCAAAGCTGATCAGAACTAAGCATGGTTGCCTGTGGCCTCTACTATATCGCCTGGATGAATCTCATTCCAAAGTTACGGGGATACAGGATTCGGACGCAGATTCTCGAGGTCGATGACAATGGTGCCAAGTCCCATCGGTTGGTCAAGGTACCGATTTCAGAGCTCAAGCAATGGGATGCGGAGCATGATGAGGCTGGTCAGCTTCGGCAAAGGCCAGTTGATGATTCCGATAGCGAGCTACCAGTCACAACGCTTTTCCAGGATACAAAGCGATAACATTTCGTGCTGAAGGATGAATTGCTACTACCAGAGGAGCGGAGCACTCAGCCGGCTAGGTGGGCTAAATGCAAGGAACAAAACGGGGCCACGAAAGTAGTATGAGAGAGGGTTTAGAGACTCGACTACGGCAGTTGCTTCCGGCAACCTCTCCATGTTGTTTCCACTTTTCTTTTGGGGTGGTACATGCCGGGTAGGAGTCGTCTGGCATTTCCTGAGACTGGAGGATGCCGTCATTGGACATTGTCGCATGGGCGGGATCTTCCAGTATTGGCGGCCACGTCAACGCGCGATGCAGAAAACAATGCAGAAGACATTAACGACCAGGCCGACACGTCTTGGCGGATGTGCTTGTAGACTCACATGCGATGGAGCAGAGCATGAACTCGATGCGTCGCGTTGGACCTATGACAGTCGTTCACTCAGCGCTCACGTCTTCGCGCCATGCAGCGAGTTCAGTCCACAACGGCGAGATGACGAGGGTTGTATGTATTGTCATAGGACACTGCTATAGGTTTGATTTATTGAGGAGAGGTATTTTGGGTGCCTGGACACTAATGTATCAACGTGTAGGTGGCTAGGGTAGTTATTAACTGCAGCGCCCAAAATGGGTGTCATATCATCCCCTCCCACTGCACCTCCATTCACACATTCGCATTCTTGCCTGCAATTAAGGCGTCCGCATCGACTTCGATCATGGCTGAGGAAGAAGATCCAACAGGATAGAGCTACTCCACAGGAGAGGTAGAAGTATACCAAGTACGTCTCCATCGTACGGACTAGGTATCTAAATGCCTTACTGACGAATCGCTAGGCTACATTTGGCATGAGCAGCAATGCGACTGATATGGCGATCGTGGTGTCATCTGGGGAACGCACCAAAAAGGACAGAGGAGAGAGATTCAGGAAGAGGCAGGAGGAGGAGAGGGAGGAGAGAGAGAAAGCCGCCAGGGAGAAGGAGGGAAAAGAGAGGGAGGCCAGGGAGAGGGAGGCTAGAGAGGTAAATTAATGAGAATAAGAAGGTAAATAAACTATCCTTCACTTACACTTGCTTGATCGAATAGCACCGCCAAGTCCTTTGCATAACCTTCATAGTCACCAACCTTTTCCCGGACCACCTGAGTAGAACTTGGGCACCAGTACTGAAAGAGTATCTCCTCGGCTCTGGAAGACAGGACAGGATCGGGGGCTGATGTGATATTCGACAAGAGAGAACATGGCATTGACCGAGCTGAGACAACGCGAAAACCATACCACCCCAGAGTCCCAGCTCTCCTGCATGGTAGCTGCCAATTCAAGCCCATGATGGGAGGCCAAACGGCTTTCTTCATCCTCCAATATACGCACGAACTCACGTCGAACCTTGTCAAACTCGTGGAGGCGATCTTTCACTATCTCGTGGATCCCGCATCCGGTAAGCCAGTAAGGAACCGAGAGCATCTCTGCAGGTAGAGCACATATCCATTCAAGATCGACATAGCTGTGACATTCCTGTCTCTATCGAGAAAGATATTGCTCACATGGAAATCGGTGAGCTGGAGCAGAAACGGACCGTTGCGGAGTTCCCGCCTGAGGTAATGATGAGACGATGCACGAAGCAATGTCCTGGCAGCCATCTGCCCTTGGCAGCCTTTGGCATCAAACACTGCGTTTGGGTTGCTCAGGAAGCTGTTATCGTGGAACGTGAGCATATCCGCTACAAAGGGTTCGGTACAAGTATACGTTTCGTTCCTCTGCATCGTCCTTGGTGCGCCGTCATTTTCGAGAATCACAACAGAGCAGCTGAGGTGTCGGTTGGTGAGGGTTATTGTGCAATCGTCATGGAACTGAAACGAGCCTATACGAGGCTGAGGGGCGCGGGCCAAGGAGAGAATGAGGCGAGCCAGGCCGTGGAAGAGCCTTCCCCTCCGGACTGGGTCTTCGCGGTACTTATCCCATGTATGTGAAAGCATCTGACCGGCATCAGGGCCGATATATTCGATCAGGATATACGCAGTTGGCAGACAATGATTGGTTGGATTGACGGTATATTGCGAGAGGATTGCGCGGCGTTGACATAGGTTGTGGAAGAAGCGCTGGAATGTGCGGGCGAGGCGAATATAGAAAGGCCGTTGTCGCTCGTTCGTGAACTGGGAGCCAGCAAAATGAGCATGGAAACGCCCAAGCGGGATGGGGTACTGACATGGGCGTGGTTAGAGAACCCGAAACCGTACAAGTGCGGAATGCGAATATCGGAGCAGTGACCTTGCATCCACACATATGTTCCCACCTCACAACCGACCTTCTCATCCACCGTGCCAGGGTACTTAGCTTCGGCTAGTCTATGTGGCATAGCGCAGCGAGAGATGAGCTTCCTCTGGGAGCTGGCCGACTTGACCTCGATAGGGATGCATACGTTGAAGCTGCCTCGAATCCATTGGGATTCTGGGGCAACAGTGCAGGTTTCCCCCTCGCCAAGCCTCAGGTGATGCTTGGTAAGAGCTCCAATTGTGTGTCTCCGATCCCAAAGCTCCTGATAGAGCTCCTTCCTTGCTGCAACTTGCAAGATCTGATGGATGATCTTTTCGTCTTTCGCGATGGCCGACTTGTATGTAGTAAATCGGCCATCGTGCAATTCGAGAGCAACGCGCGTGGTGGTAGGATCCACATTAGCAGTCATAGAGGGCGTGACCGAGGAAACTATCGCAGTCGAGTTTTCGCAGTTACCGGTTGAAGGCTGGATTGCAGGTAAGTTAGAGGTACACAGTGTTTGAGATGGCTTACAAACCTTCTTGGATTAGCTGACCAGCGCGTCTGGCAAAAATGCTCCTGTAGCAAGCCCTTGGTTTGCGGTCGTAACGTTTTGCGATGGCAGATGGAGAACGTTCTGAACTGGTCTTCATACATTGTACTGCTATAGTAGGTAGGCGGTGAGTAGCATGCTCATGCGTCTGTGCTGCCGAAGTTGACCTAAGTAAAGCCGGTATACTTCGTAGGCGCATACTTATAAGAGCCCATGAGGCGCCACCTCTCTAGCTCGTCATAGACTCATAAAGCAACGATTGAAGCTTGATATCACTATTGCCAATCCTCTCTCTTGTCGCCGGCAGCGTGATGATGCCGACCAGAACGGTTTCCCACATTGAGGCAGGGAACAGCTCAGCGCAATATCTCACCTTCCACCCCGGCTTTGCTATTTCCGACTTCCCGGGACCGCTCAGCCTCACGATCACGGAGGCCTGATATGCTCACGGGTATCAGCTTGAAAACGCGATAGCATTGGCACAGAATCGGCGACCAGCAGCGTTCCGCCGTGGCAGCGCCATGCGCTACTCGGGCAACCTAAGCATGGGGGATGTGGAAAGCCTCGAGACCAGCTCGACGTTTGCCATTCTCGCCTTCTTCGCCATTTCCCTGTACACCGTCATCAAGCTGAACGTCATTATCCTCACCGTCTTCAAGCGTCGCAAAGGCCTTTACTTCTGGAGCTTTGTTGCCGCTACCAAGGGGTCGCTCTCCACTCAGTCGGATTCCTGCTCGAGAACGTCATTTTCTCCGCCAACTTCGGCTTATACGTCACGCTTATAGCAGTGGGCTGAACTCTTATGGTCACTGGCCAGTCCCTCGTGCTATACTCACGCCTGCACCTGATATTGTGGAACCAGCTCTGTTTGAGGTTTGTTCTGGCCATGATAATCACTAACGCCATCGTCCTACAGGTCCCCATCATCACCCTCATGTATGGCGCCAACAGCTCTGAGCTGAACGACTGGGTCACGCCCTATATAGTCCACGAAAAGATTCAGGTCACGGGTTTTTCTGCAGGAGGTCATCATCTCCGGGATATACATGCTTTTCGTTCTTCAACGTCAAGGACAGCCCTCATGGCGACGCGATACGCAAGATGAGAAGGCACTTGATTTTGATCAACGTCTTTATTATCCTCCTGGATATTCCCATCAATTGTCTCCAATACACCGGTTTCTATGGGTGCAGACTGCTTATAAAGCCTTCGTCTATAGCGTCAAGCTCAAGATGGAGTTTCACAGTCTGAACAAACTGTGAAAATGACTCGGGTTGGGCGCGATGCTCGTTCTGGCGTTCTGGCCGTGCCGCCGATAGCTAGTCAGACCCCAAGCAGGTTGCGCCTGCAGAGCCAAAGGCCCAGCAGGCTGATTCACATTTCAACAGGTATAAATCAACTGGTACATCAATACCTACCTGGTGTGCTCCTGTCGAGTAACCCACGTTTTTCATCGTCTCCAATTACACTCTCGGCCAAGATCGTGAGATCTGATAAGAGGGAGTCCTTAGAAGGTCATTCGTAATAATATGAGCAAGCAAGGTCGAGCACCTTGAATACACGAGAGGGGCCAAACACTGGCATCGCCACGGCACTAAAGTCGTCGTGGGCATTCGACGATTGCACGCGACACAAGGAGCTGTATTCATGTCGATACTGCCATGGATGTGCTCAATATGAGCTTCCGCACTGCCAATCGCCAAATATGCACAGCTAACTCCGACCACTTCTCTCATCTCAAGCATCGTGCCACGTTACCCGTTCCGCCTCCCCAGATTGGAATCCAACTCGTAAGACTCTACCGGGCCCGATTGCCACCCTGGCGAGTACCCACTGTGAGCCGAAGGCGGCGATACAATGTGTGCGTCATACGCCGGCTGGTCGCTCGAGTGTGCCTGTGGGTGGTAGCCATATCCGGGGCTCACCAGCTCCTGCGGCTGCTGCTGATAAGGCTCGCCTTGCAACTCTGGCCTCGGCG
>JALHCA010000960.1:0-16903 GCA_024340505.1 Tolypocladium nubicola
CCGGGTCGCCCCCCGCGGCGGCGGCGCGCTTCAGGCTCCTCGTCCAGCGCGGCGCCGAGCCCCCGTCGTAGACGCACGCGGCGCCCTTGGCGGCGCAGCGCGCGCACCGCGGGCGGTCGCCGTTGCACTTGGTCTTGCTGAGGCGGCAGGCCTGGCACGAGCGGTAGGTGCGGATCTTGCGCAGGGCCACGGCGGCCGTCGACGAGGCGCGCGAGCCGTCGGAGCCCGCGGCGCTGTCGCCGACGCAGTCGAGCTGCAGGCGCTCGCAGTTGCGGCAGCCGCCGGGGCGCCCGTCGCATTTGACCTGTGGTTCCCGATCAGCCGCCATCGCCATCGCCATCACCGTCACCACCGGGGCAGAGCCGCATCGGCGCACGCACCTTTCTCGCCCGACAGACGCGGCAGCCCATGACGAAGAGCGGCGGCGATGAGGCTCGCGGGCCTGGCGATGTGTGCTGTTGTCGTGCTTGCTCGTCCGTCGTGTCTGCCGTCGAGTCGCGACCACCCGAGCTCGAGGCCGCGCGAGGACCCGACGAACTGTGCGGTCGCGCTAGCGAGGGCCCCGGTGGCGTGCTCGGCCCAGCGCAAGACGCCTTGCGGGGACGCGCCAGTGCGTCTTATCTGGCGGCGATGGCGAGCGACTTCCGCGCGCCGGCGCCTCGGACGATGCCCGACGGGACTCGAAGCCGCAATCACACCATCGTTCGCGCATGTATTGTCATGATATCATCGCTCCGGAGCATCCCAGTGTATGTATTGTATTGACTACCGCACACGTCGCGCCTACAGCCGCGCAAACAGCCGCCCCGTCGCGCGGATCCGCGCTGCCAGCACCATCAGGCCCGAAGCCAGCGCCAGCGAGCCCGCGTACCACATGGCCGGCCGGTATGCCTGCAGCCCGGCGTCGGCGCCGCCGTACGCCTCGAGCAGGTAGCCGGCGATGGGACTGCCCTGCACTGTCGTCAGCTCGTGGCTGTCGCGGTCCGTACCTCGGACGTCGACGAAGAGGGCGGCTCACCATCAGATACCCCCCCATCCACCCCGTCACCACCATGCTCATGGCCGTCGTCATGCGCGCGCTGCCAAACACGTTGCCCACGACCGTCGGCATCGTCGAGAAGAACCCCCCGTTGCTCGCGCCGTTGACCACGACAAAGGCCGCCAGCGGGCCCAGCGAGCGGCTCGCCGGCCACAGGGCCAGCATGCTCAGCGCCGTCAGCAGGCACGACGCGCACAGCGTGTTGAGCGCCCCGAGCCGGTCGCTCGCCAGCCCCGTCGCGATGCGGCCCGCCGCCGACGCCAGGCTGAAGCCCGCCACGAGCGCGGCGCCCGTGCTCGAGCTGAGGCCCAGCTGGCGCGTGTACAGCGGCAGGAAGAAGGGCGCGACGAAGAGCGGGAACGTGCCGATGACGCCGGCGAAGAAGACGAGGTTGAAGGTCAGGGAGCGGAAGAGGCGCCTGCGCGGTCAGCATGCATGCACGTACTACAGCGCTCCAGGGGATGCGTCAGGGGATGCGTCAGGGGCGCCCACCACTCAATCAGCCCCGGCGTCTTCAGCGGCGTCCGCTCCTTGATCAGCCACGCCGCCGGCACGCCCGTCGCCAGCGTCGCCAGCCCCAGCACGCGGTACGCCCACGCCACGTCGAGCCGCTGGATCAGCGCGTCCAGCCCGAAGCTGATGGCCGCGCCGCCGAAGCCGCTGCCCGCGAAGATGAGCCCGTTGGCGATGCCGCGCCGGCGGTTGAAGTACTGCGCCGGCACCGTCGTGACCACCTAGACAGACCGTCAGCAGGCGCCGCGCCCAGGGTTCCCCGGCAACGTACGCTGAAGCAGAGACTGGAAAAAACTCGTCAGCGCGTCATCCTCCCATGGCGGCCTGGAAGGGAGCTGGAAGGGAGCAGCGTACCTCGCCCCGAACCCCGCCAGCACGCCCACGGTGCAGAACAGCCCGCCCACGCTCCGCACCGCGAAGCCGCTCAACAGCGCGCTGCCCCCCAGGAAGCACACGCCCAGCACGCCCGTCGCCCGCGCCCCGAGCGCCCGCATCAGCCGCGCGTTGGGAACGGCGAAGACCGACATCAGCGACGCCGACAGCGAGCCGACAAACGACAGCGTCGCCGGGCCCGCCAGCCCGTCCTCGACGAGCGCCGCCTGCATCACCCCCCACGCGTACGTCGTGCCCACCGCCCACCAGAGCATCACCGCCCCCGACGCCACCACCACCCAGCCGTAGCCGCCGTCCGGCACCGTCGAGTCGGCCGCGCGCGACGCCTCGAGGACCGCGTCGCCCGACGCCCGGCGGTGGAAGTGGTGGTGGTGGTGGTGCTTGGGCGCGCCGGGGGGCCCTGCGTTGCGGCTCGACGGCGCGGCCGACACCTCGGAGAGCTGGATCGCCGTCGTCGACATGCTGCTGATGCGTCAAAGTGGTGTTTGCAGAGGGATGTTCGGAAGTGGTTGTGCCCCAATGCTTGTGCCCCGATTGTCGTCGTCGTCGGGACCATATATCTCTCACTTCCAACCCACGCCCTTGACGTGACGAGCCCCGTAGCCCCGACGCCGCGCATAAACGCCCGGCCTCGATAATCAGCCCCGACGAAGGATTCCGTCTGACTGTGCTCCGTATGCTGTGGAGAAGGAGGTGTTCCGGATGGTTCCTCCACCTCCCACTACAGACGCCATGTGGGCACTCGGCACTCCAGAGATCCGATCCTCGGAGATGCTCACCGTGCACCGACTGTCGCCTGCCGCACAACGTCGACAGTCAAGCGTCATGTAACAAAAAAGATCCTGCTTTTCTGATGCAAACCGGCACCACTATGTAGCGTGTATTATCCTCAACACTTACTCCTTCACTTCCTTCTTCACTCCTCCTTCACTCCTCCTTCACTCCTCCTTCACTCCTCCTTCACTCCTCCTTCACTCCTTCACCTGCTCCTTCACCTACCCTTCACCTACCCTTCACTCCTCCATCTCCTCGTCCTCTTGCACCGCCTCCGCTTCCTTGCGCGCCTTAAACGCCGCCGCCCACTCCTGCGCCTTGGCCATCACCTTGTCCTTGCCCTTGGCATCCAGCGTCTCCTCCCACGCCGCCCATCTGCGGAACCACTTCTCTGCCTGTTGCGGCTTGAGCCCCTTGACCCGCGTCCTCCTCTCGAACACGTCCCTCACCGCCTTCGGGTCCGCGTCCGTCCCCGTCATGCCCGCCTCGAGGTCGAGCAGCTGGCCCCACAGGTCACCCTTCTTCGGCCACGTCGCGAGGAGGTGCTCGAACATGGTCCTTCCGCGCTCCGCCTCGCCGTTTGGCGACCGGAACTCGAGCGCCGCGAACCGGCTGATGGTGGTCTGGTGGTGACGCTTGTCCAGTTGCTGCGTCGCTCGCGGCAGCAGCGCCCTGGCGCGCACCGGCGCCTTCATGGTGACGTGCAGGAAGTGCGCGTAGTTTGTCCACACATTCGGGGACTTGGCGCCAAACTTCTTCAGCATGGCCTCGAACAGATCATCGGCTTTCTGCAGAGATTGTCAGCATGGCTGTCGAGAAAAAAACGGGGCGGCGGCCGCTTACCTTGGGTTTCTCGGACTGGATGTAGATGCTGGCCAGGCGCTCGTGCACCTCCTGCTCGTCGTTGTACTGGCACGCCCGCCTGAAGACGTCCTCGACCGTTGCCTTGCTGCCGTAGGCCACTTCCAGGTTGAGATAGGCCACCCACACGTTCAGCTTTTCCGTCTCTTCTCTGATGTTGATGCTCTTGATCGCTCGCTCGGCAACCTCGCGAGCCTTGGGCAGCTCGCTCACCTGCATCTGGAAGGCCATGTATGCGATCCAGAGCTCCGAGGAATCCGGCTGGCCCAGCAGCAGTCGCTCGTAGTCGCTCGTCGTTTGCGGGCCGTGCACGTCCAGCTCGGCAGTCCTGTCGACCTGGATCTCTGCCTTCTTTCGTTTCTTCTTCTTGTCCTCCTTTTGAGCCGGCTTCTCGTCGGACTCGGACCCAGAGTCGTTGAACGGATCGGCCGACCAGGCCGACTTTTTGCCCACACCAAGGCCCTTGGCCTTCTTGCCGCTGGCCTCTTCCATGTCATCCCCATCGCCCTCACTGACGTCGTCTTCCTCTTCCTCATCCTCATCCTCGTCAGAGTCCTCGAGGTTGTCTGTTCCGAGGATCTTGATCGAAGCGCCCTCATCATCGTCCATGTCGACATCTTCCTCGCCGTCCTCGTCATCGCTCTCGAGTAGCGCAGCACCCGCGTCCGAACCGTCCGAGTCCATGTCCGTGTCCTCGTCTTCAAACAGTGAAGGCTTGAGCCCAAAGTTGATTCGCCTCTTCTCGGCGTCGACTTCCAGGACCATGGCCTTGACAGCATCGCCCTCCTTGTACAGCTTGGTCGCGTCTTTCACGGACTTCTCGGCCATCTGGGTGCGATGGCAAAGACCGCTCACGTTGGCCGAGTTGTCCACAAGGATAAAGGCACCAAACTCCTCAACCTTGCGCACCTTGCCTGTAACTACTTGTCCTTGCTTGATGTCTTTGAAGGTGACGGGAGGGATAAAGTCCTGATCGACCATCGAGGCCTTCAAGCTCATCTCCACCTGGCGCACGGCGGGATCGACAGATATGACCCGGCCCTTGACGAGCTGGTCAACCTGGAATTGATCTTTCCATTCCTTCAAGAACCTATCCGAGAGGTTGGCAATCTTGACCAGGGCGGTGACCTGTCCTCCAAGGAGGACGAAGAGGCCCTTGTCAGACACGTTCTTGACGAAGCCGCGGACAATGTCACTGTTCGAAATCTGAGAAAAGTCGCTGATTTCGCGATCGGCGACGGGCAGCGTAGAGCTCATGATGCGGGAAGGACGCAGTGACAGGCGGAGCCTCTTGTTGCTGGCATCGACCTCGACAATCGACACGCGGACAATGTCGTTCTTCTTGTAATTCAATGTGTTGATGTCGTCGAAGCTATCGACCATATCAGGCAGGTGGACCGGCCCAGAAACGGCTTCGCTGAGCTTGACCAGCACCTGTCGCTCGTTGACCTTGGTGATCCTGCCCGGCAGGACCATGTTAGGCTTCAACGCGCTCCAGGCAATCGCTTCCGAGGAACTCGACGACCGGGCAGACAGATCCAGGTGGTTGTTTTGAGCGTCGACGGCCGTGACCTTCACCTTCAAGGCGGACCCCACGGGGAAGTTTGCCTCCAAGTCGTTGAGCTGCGACAGGTCGTCCGCAGCCTCCATGGCGGAGACACGGCCGCGCACGCTCGGCGACAGATTCACCCACAGGTACTGGGGGCTGACATTGTTGACAAAGGCAATGTGCGTATCCCCGACCTTTATGGAGTCCATCGAGAGCGGCATGGGTGTCTCGACCTTGAAATCGCTTGGCTTTGCCGTCAGCTCCATGACCGAGTGTGCCGACCTGTGCGATATCGGCAAGAAGCGGTGGTCCTTGGCATCGTGAACGCCAATGACCTTGACTCTGAGCTGCTGTTTCCTGTGAAACTTGCCAAGCGGGTTCTTGGGGTCGACAATGTCCTCCCACTTGTCGAAGATCTGGGAGACATCAATCCGTCCCTGCGCCTCGCTGCCCACCAGCTGCACATTGAGCTGCGTCTCCTTTACGGAGGTAACCTTGGCCTTTGTGACAGTTCCCTGCGTCAAGCCGTCCGCGGGAGGCGCGGACTTTTCGGCAGATTTGCCCTTGGGTCTCTCAACCTCGTCCGCATCAGCTGAAGCGGGAGTCACCATGACGCGGCGCAAGTCCGGGATGACGGATACGACCTTGACCTCGATCGACTCGTACTTTTGCATGCCAAAGTCTGGCTGCGACTGGACATCGGCAGGAAGCCGTGACTTGGGCATCAGAGCATGTAGGCTGCCAGCAAACTGAACAAAGACGGCAGTTTGTGTAATGTTTCGCACGAAGCCCGGAGCAACGGCGCCGACCTTGACGCCCTCGAAGCTTGAAAGGAGCTTTCCATCCTTGGAGGCTTGGATGAGGCTCGGCTTCTGGGTGAGAATGATGGCTCGTCGGTTCTCGTTCTTGTCGATGACCATCAGGTTCGACAGGGTCTGGCCGGCGGCAATTCGTTTCAAGGCAAACTGGTTCTTGGACGTCGACTTGTCCGTGAGGTGTCCCACAGGCAAAATGGCTTTCAACTGGCTGCCGACCAACTCCACAAAGACCTGGTCTTCCGTCTTTTGCGTGACCTTGGCGGAAACCAGTTCGCCCAGCTGGAGGCTCTTCAAAGCAGCCTGCTTGTCCAAGCCAAAAGCTCCGGGGTCCTTGCAGGACACGATCAGTCTCCTTTGCTCCGGGTCGACATCGAGGACGTGGACACTGACGACCTGGCCGACGCGGAAATGCTCCGACGGGTCGCTAATGTAGGCCTCGCTCATCTCTGAGACTGGGAGGAAGCCCTTCAGAGGTCCGTAAAACTGGATATGGGCACCGTTCTTCTGCAGCTTTATAATGGTTCCCGGAACCTGCATGCCGACGCTGGCTTCGTCGTAGGATTTTACGACGGGAGCCTCGGAATTGAGCAGCGTCTTTTTCAGGGTGAGTCGCATTCGTTTTTTGGAAGGATCAGTCGACAGGACCCGGGCCTTGACCTTCATGCCTTCGCGAAACTTCTTCTCGGGATGCTGCAGTCGGATGTCGGACATGTGACGCTCGGGAACGAGGCCAGTTATTCCTTCGGCAACCTTGAGAATCAGGCCACCGACGCCATCCTCGTTGATGATCAGCTTCTCAATGTCGCAGTTTACTACGGCTCCGATGGGAACATCTTCCAGCCGGATATACTGCTGTTCGAGGATGCTCTTTTCAAAGGAGATGTGGAATATGCCGTCCAGCTCGTTGTAGCCAATGACTCGGCCTTTGTGGACAGAGCCAACTTGGTACGGGCCACTGGACTCGTAGAGGGCGTCGACTTTGCCATCCTTGACTCGCGAAATGTGCACGAAGCCAACGAGTCCAGCCACGCCCGTGTCGACAAACAGTCCAATCTCCGTCTCGACGTGGCGAACAGTGCACTTCTCGGCGAGGGACGAAATCGGCAATACCGTCGTCGGGAGGTTGTGGGCATCTGACTCGGGGTACTTGCGGCTCAGGGACGTGATGTGAGGAAGCAGGGAGATGCCCAGCTTGGGATCCTTGGCGTTGGGAAAGTTGCAGATGACCCGAGCCTTGACCTTGGTTCCAATTTTGTAAGTCGCCTCGAGGTCCGTGTCATTAGGACCGACGCCGGAATGAACCAGGTCTGCGGTAACATCCAGGTGGCCCATGACTTTGCCAGCAAGACCTCGTCTGTCGACGTTGGAAATCAAGACATCAACATTGGTGCCCGGAAGAAATGTGTTTATGGTAGTGGCTTCGGAGGGAACGCTCTTCGTGTTGCCCAGCTTCTTCTGCAGTAGAGACAGCTGCGCAACCTTGCCGCTGGATCCTTTCCCTGTGACCTGGCAGAGGAACACGGCGCCGGGTTGAAGCCGCTGTTGGTCGATCGTAGATTCAATCTCGCCAGTCGGAAGGAAGGCGCGCAGGCCGCTAATACCCAAGTCCATGACACAGCCTCGATCCTCAACGCTGACGACGGACGCCATGACGGTGCTGTTCGGTACCACATCGTCGCTGTTCAGTCCGGAATTGGCCTCTGCTGGTCGGAGGGACAGTTCGATATTCCGTTTGCTCTTCTTGCCATTGACCGGGTCATCCAGGGTAGAGACGACATAGACCCTCAGGTACTGTCCAGCAGCGAACATGGACTTGAGATCAACGTCGGTATCGTCGTCTTCGTCATCTTCGTCGTCGTCATCCTTGTCGGCGGCGCCTTCCTGCAGTCTGCTGGTCAATTGATCCGAAACGGCAACAATTGAGACGTGCCCGGTGAGGTTGTTGGGCAGAGCCACTTCGATATTGAGGTTGTTGATTCGCGTGACTTGGCCGAGGACCAGCGAGCCTTTGACCAGTTTCTGTTCCCCGTTAGCAGATGTCTCTACAAGCTCCAGCGTTGTCATTACCTTGAAATTGAGACTCTCCACCTTTACGGCATCTTCACCGTCTTTTTTGCTGGCGCCGGCCTTGCCATCGCCCTTGGTGGACATCTTTCTCTTCTTTTTTGTCTGCGCCTTGGCGCCCGTGTCGAACTCGTCCTCGCGCAAGGCGTCCGCCTTGGCCTCCAGTTGGATCTGCTTCTGCTCCAGCGGCGTGAGGACGCTTCCGCCTCCACGGGGGAAGATGGGCTCTTCATCCTTCAACAGCGAGACGGCGGGGGCTTTGGCGCGCTCGCCGCCGGACTCGGCAGCCTTCTTGGGTGTCTTGGCCGCGGGCTTCGCATCCTTACTCGGCGCATCGTTCTTGGACGGCCGGGCGGCTTTCGAATTCTTTGCTGACTTCGCCGGAGGATGGCCGCCGGGGGCATCCTTTCGCTTGAGGTTGCTCATGGCGGTGTGGTCGCAAGAACAAGCGTTGTACCGACTTGTCCAGCTTACAGAAATTCTCCCGTTTCCCATTTGGAGTCTCGACAATTTTTTTGCTCTGGCGGGACGGCGATAAGCTGATTGCGATAAGGCGCCGATCAGTTGTTCCGCCCCCGCCACCAGGGGCGGGCTGAGGCTCCGCAGCGGGACCTGCACCGATTGGCGCTGGCATTCCAGGGCTATCTTACAGCGCCCATAGCGCTGGACTGGTACAAGTACGCGGCACGTCCAAGCACCCGATCCATTGTCATATGAAGCTCGCCTCGGCCAGCTCCCTCAACATCAACTTCTTCCTCCAATGACGCGCCACCATCACGACACAGCTTCGATGGGCTCCTCCATGCCTCTGCCGTACTCATGATGATCCCCCGAAAGCGACAGCGCCCGAACCCTGCAGAAGCAAGCTCCTCCAACCCCCCGACTGCTGCTGGATCGCAGCCGGTCGCTACGTCACAGGGAGCATCTGGGTCGATCCCGGGCCTCGGCGAAGAGCAGCAGCAGCATATGTCACCACCACCGCTGGCGGGTCACAGCGCAACACCCTTCGAGACAAACGACCAGAAACAAGTACGCTCTTGACCAATAGGACGACGCATCGGGCGCACTGGATGCTGACACTATTGCGACAGGTCCGCAAGGCCAAGAGCTGGTACGGGTCGTGGCCACGGACGCCAAGCAAGGCCTCAGCGTCGACATCGGTTGCACGGGAGAACATACTGGGCGGAACAGTGAGGTCGAGGGGAGTGCCAGACCTGAGTCGATTCGACCCCAAGAAGGGTGACGAAACAGCGAGCCTGCGCAACCCGACGACGTCGTCACTTTTCAAGGTGCCCGAGGACGTGATGCCTGGCTCATCTACGGATGATACCGTCAGGCCGAATAACACAGCAAAGGAAGACGACAAGCTGCCGTCAGAGTCCATAAAGGACGACAAGACGGACGACAAGACACAGGATAGCACAGCCAAGAACGCGACAACTCAAGAACCCTCCACCCCTCAGCGACAAGCACCGCCGTCGGGCTGGTTAGGCTGGTGGTCAAATACCCCATTTACCGAAACACAAGCAGGATCAACTCCGGCCCCTACTCCTCAAGCAGAGAGCAAGGCAGACGAGCCCCGGCCGAGCACTCCTCCCAAGCAGACTGAGCCAGAACCCTCGGTGCCAACCGAGCCACCATTGAGCGCACCGGCGCCTGCGTCCTCGTCCTGGTTCGGCTTCCTGTCATCATCAACCAACGCCACCATGAAGCCGGATTCAAAGGCGGGCCCCGAGCCTGTAGAGCCGCCGAACCATGAGCCTGAAGATGTAGTCATGCGGGACGCGCCTCCACCCGCTTCCCCCCAGAAGCGCGAACCTCCGCCCAAGGCCGGCTCTACGTGGGCGTTTTGGTCAAGGGACGCGCCGAAGACGGGCGGAGAGGCGGCCGAACCGGAGTCGGGTGAGATTGCAGTCATGGGCGAAGGCCCGGAAGCCCATCCGACGCCCATGACGGAGGGGGACGTCTCGGGCACCCCGTCCAAGGACGCAAAGGGGGAGGCCAGGCCAAAGGAGGGCAAGTCGACATGGCGCAAGAGCAAGAGAGCAAGGCCGGCATCACTGGACACTGATCCCCAGACGCCATCTCCGCCAAACGGGTCGACAGCTGGGACTGTTAAAATATCGCAGCCGGCGGTTGCACAGCCAGAGATGGAAGTCAAGGTGCCGTCGACCAAGACCGACACCTCGATCAAGTCTGTCACCGAGTCCGAAGCCTCAACCACCTTGCCACCCAACCTCCTCCTACCGTCCTTTACCAGCACATACCAGATGAAGGAGAACCCATCCATCCTCCAGCAAATCACAAACTTCCTCCTCCGCACCTCACAGCCCCCGGCGAACCACGTCTTCCGCGTCAAGGACCCGCCCAAGATCCGCAAGGCCATCGCCATCGGCATCCACGGCCTCTTCCCCGCGACGTACCTCCGGCCCATGATCGGCCAGCCGACGGGCACCTCCCTGCGCTTCGCCAGCCTCGCGCCGACGCGATCCGGCGGTGGGCCGACGCGCACGGCTGCCCCGACTGCGCGATCGAGAAGGTGGCGCTCGAGGGCGACGGCCGCATCAGCGAGCGCGTCGACAACCTGTGGAAGCTCATGCTCAACTGGATCGACCACATCCGCAGCGCGGACCTGGTCATCCTGGCGAGCCACTCGCAGGGCGTGCCCGTCAGCGTCATGCTGCTCGAGAAGCTCATCGACCTGGGCATCATCACCGACGCCAGGATCGGCGTCTGCGCCATGGCCGGCGTCGCGCTGGGGCCCTTTCCCGACTACAAGTCCAGCATCCTCATGGGCTCGGCCGCCGAGCTGTGGGAGTTTGGCAACCCGCAGAGCGGCAACTCGCTGCGCTTCGAGGCGGCGCTCAAGCGGGTGCTCGACTGCGGCGCGCGGGTGACGTTTATCGGCAGCATCGACGACCAGCTGGTGCCCATGGAGGTAGACCCTCTTCCGTCCCCTTTCACCAGGATAGCTGCTAACACGCCCAGTCCGCCGTCTACTCCCCCGCCAGCCACCCCTACATCTACCGCGCCGTCTTCATCGACGGCCGCGTCCACGCGCCCGACTTCATCGCCCACCTCGTCGGCTTCGCCCTCAAGCTGCGCAACCTCGGCGTCTCGGACCACGGCCTCATCCGCGAGCTCTCGGTCCCGCTCGCCGGCTCCCTCTACTCGGGCGAGGGCCACTCCCGGCTGTACTACGACGCCGCCGTCTACGACCTCGCCGTCGCGCACGCCCTCGAGACGGCGGCCCCCCTCGTCCCCGGCAGGCAGCCGCCCCCCTGCCGCGTCGCCGTGCACAAGAAGGAGGGGCTCGCGAACCCCAACCCGTACGTGCTGCCGTGGATCGTGCGCGGCATGCTCGAGGAGGACTTTGTCCGCACCGAGCTGAGCGCCGAGACGGACGAGCTGCTGCGCCAGTTCGACGACTGGAAGCCCGCGAACAAGGCGCTCAAGGACGTCAAGTACCGCCTCGAGGCGGTGCGCTCCAAGCTCTGAGCCCCTTTTATACAATTCACGACTTGATTCCTGCACGACCACCTCCCGCACCACACATGGAAGCTAGACGCTGGAACTCGCGGTTGGTGTGATAGACTACACGACACAGTGCATGACCCGATATATTAGAGCCTTGTTTTGTCTTTTCGCGGCGCACGGGGATACCAGGGGGCGCAGAGTAATAGACAGCTAGCCGGTTGGGTAGCTCGCAATGTAATTCCTTCATCTTGTGCATCAACGTCGTGTGCCATTATGTTTGTTGTACAATTGCTCTACGAAAGCGATCTCCAGACGAGTATACCCCGTCCCGTCCCGCGTCCGAAATGCTACCCTCTCATCCCTGGGTATGACCCCCCAGGTACACACGCTCTATGGTACAATCTCCACGCGCCCAGGCGTCCAGCTACGCCCTCCGGCCGAGCTTCCACCCGTCGATGCGGTCCTGTATCTGGTCCCAGGTCATGGCGTGGCTCGTCAGGCCGTACGCCTGGGCCTCCTGGACGACGACGGTGGGCGCGCCGCTGCCGGCGCCCGGGTTCGCGACGCGGCCGCCGACGACCATGTCGGCGACGCGGCGCAGGTCCTCGACGGTGAGGGCCTCGATGCGGGCGCACATGTCGCGCACGGGGACCTTGCGGCCGTGGACCTGGACGGAGCGGCCGAGGTCCTCGAGCTCGACCATGCGGCTCTCGAGGTTCATGAGCAGGCTGCTGCGGAGCTGGTTCTTGGCGCGGGCGACCTCGCCGTCCTGCAGGCGGCTGAAGCCGCGGTCGAGGGTCAGGGCGCGCAGCTCCTGGCACATGACGTCGAGCATCGAGGCGGTGTGGCCGAGCAGGCACGAGGCCGAGATGCCGAAGAGGCCCGAGTCGGTGTAGGAGTGGTTGAAGGCGACGCACGACTCGACCCAGCCGTGCTGGTTGAGCACGTTGGTGTAGAGGCGCGAGTACATGCCCTTGCCGGGCCCGCCGGCGGAGAAGGAGCCGCCGCCGCCGAGGAGCGTCTGCAGCGTCGCGAGCGCGTAGATGTCGTCGGACGCGACGGGCAGGCCCTCGAACGCGAGGTGGATGTGCGTGAAGTTGGTGCCGCTGAGCGCGGGCGGCTGCGCCGGCAGGGAGAGGAAGCCGCCGGTGTAGCGGGCGGGCTGGCCGGCGAGCGGCGGCGCGGCGGCGGCGGCGTCGACGACGGCGGCGTTGCTGTGCGGCGCCGAGGTGGAGATGTTCTTGAAGAAGGGGATCTTGGAGATGAGCTTGGAGCGTTGCTGCGGCGAGGGCGCGGACGAGGACGCCGACGCCGAGGAGACGGAGGCGTCGCTGTCAGACAGGCTCTCGCTGCTGCTCGTCTCGGAGCCCGTCCGCGAGAGCGCGGGCATCTCGCCCGGCGCCGACTTCATGTCCCCGAAGAACTGCTCCGCCAGCCGCACCGCGACGCCGTGCTCGACGCCCGCAAACGCCAGCACCATCCGCTCGGGCTTGTAGAACAGGTCGCGGTACGTCATGACGGTGCTGCGGCCGATGCTGCCCAGGCGCTCCTCCGGGCACAGCAGCGGGTTCCCGAGCGTGTTGTCCTTGAAGGCGGCCGTGTGCACCAGCTCCGGCAGGATGAGCTCGGGCTTGGCCCAGATCTCGGCGATCTCGTAGCGCGCCGTCTCGATCTGCTCGGCGACCTCCTCCTCGGTGATGCGCGGGTCGCGGATCGTCTCGGCCAGCAGGCCCACCGTGGTCGGCACGGCGCTGTTGAACGTGGCCGCCTGGTACATCATCGACTCGCGCGACGACGCGCATTGGATGTTGCCGCCCAGCGCCTCGACCTTCTCGAGCATCGCGTCGGCCGAGTGCGTCGACGTCGACTTGAACGCCAGCCGGTCCATGATGTGCGACACGCCGCGCAGCCCGCTGTTCTCGAACCGCGAGCCCGCCTCGACGTACACGCCGACGCCCGAGAAGGACCCGGGCAGCGCCTCGGAGGCGACCCTCAAGCCGTTCGGCAGCGTCGTGATCTGGTCCAGCTCCGTCGGCTCCTAACGTCCATCTCCGTCAGCACGCCTCGACACGTCACCGGACTCGGGCAAGGTCCTCCAACCTGTGAGATCCCTTCCACGGCGATCGTCGCCAGCGACCTCCTCGGCAGCACCAGGCCCGTCCTTTGCCGCAGCAGCCGCGAGCACGAGGCCCCGGCCTTGGGCTGTAGCCGCGTCGTTAATTGTCGCAACATTGTCGGCTGCCCTGTTGTGAATCAGAACAAGCGTTGACTGTGACGGTTCGGGAGGGACGAGTTTGCGACGCCACCAAAATTAGTACCGGGGGCTGCGCTCGGCGATAGGTCGGATCATTGCGGCGCCGGAGATCCGACATCGCGGAGCGAGCGACGGGGCCATGACATCAAACGGCTGCGTAGCCGCCAGCCACAAAGTCGAACTCCCGCAGTCGTTGAGCAGTCACAGGATACAGTTCAATCACGGAGAGGCTATTTTCGACAGTTGACAGATGCACCACATGTTGAACCCTATTCAAAGCAGCAGTCAGCAGTACGTCACATTCCAGTACTCGTATGTTGCATTCGGAGCGATATCATGCCCACATGCCATGCCATACATGTATATATACTCCCACCACTGTCTTATACATTAACAAGAAAGACAGTCCGTCTGCAAATGCCGTCCGCCATGCCAAAGCACAATTCTCCAGAACTTTGCACCGCCCAGTGACCATTGCCCAACTCGACGGGTCCCACAACTCCGTGCGCCGGCGCAGCCGCCTGTATCGGGCGCATGAAGGCGATCAAGCAAAGCACCGACGCCTCTATGAAATGTACAATCTGCACGCTATGCCCCCATGAAGGAGAAAGCAACGTAGCTCCCGGGATTCTCTGCGAGTCCCCACCATTTTCGTTTCGTCGTCTTCACCGGCTCGAGTCGTCGCTGGCCATGTTTCCGCTCAGGTCCATCCCTGCCGCTGCGTCGAGACTTCGCATCTCCGAAGTGGCATCCGCAACCCGCCGTCCCGCGCTGCCGTCAAACACCCAGGGGCCGGCGTTGTTCCTGGGCGTAATCGGGCCTTCGCCATTGGTGCTGGGCGACGGGGAGCGGCCGTCTCGCAGGTGATTGACTCGGCCGGAGCCGGATGCCGGGTTTCTGATGGGCAGGGGCTCCGTGGCCGACTGCGGCACGCTCGTCGATCGACTGGCTGGGCTGTCGGAAACGCCCACGCTGACCGTGACATCCATGACGTCGGCATCCTGGACAGTGACATCTGCAGGCTCGGGCGAGGACGCCTCCGTCTCCGGCGGCTGACCGCCTGGCTGCGGCGTCTCTCCCTCCTGGCCCTCCTCGAGCTGTTGCCACTCCTCCGAGGGCTCCTCCACGTCGGCCTCCAGGTCGGCCCCGGCTCGACAATTGGGGCAGACAAAGATGGGGTATTGCGGGGATGTCAGCAGCGATCGTACGCACTTGAAGTGCCACGTATGTGAGCACGGCGCCACGAAGAGCGATTGGCACGGCTGGGGAGCAACAGAGTCAGCGGGGACAGATTCGCCAGTCACAAATGGCGGGAGTTGACCAACTGCAATGGAATTGAGGCAGATTGAGCAGTCCTGGGAGCTCGAGCTCGCTACAGACGCGGCACCGTTGGATGCCATCGTCCGCAGCCGCTTGTGAGCAGCCATGCTAAGGAAATGAGAGTCAGTCAGGGTCCTCTTGACCAGTTTGGGAATGGAGGGCTGATCAGTGGGCTCACTTGAAAGTATTCAGCTTGTTCTGCCATCCGCGGTTTAGCTCGAGCCTCATCTTGACGCAGCGGAAGATCATCTCCTCGCCGCCCTTGAAGTCAATTCCCAGCTGGATAATGTCGCCGTCGTTGACCGGATACGCCTTACTCTCCTGCGACGGCGGGCTGAGCCGGATGTGGTTGAGAAACGTCCCCGACGAGCTCTTGACGTCCCTAATGTACCACTTGCCGTCCTCGGACCAGAACTCGCAGTGCCGTCGGCTCACCACCTTGCTCTTGAAGCCCACGGGCGCGGCCGATGGCTGGTTGCCGGCCATGTTGGCGGCGGCGGCCTGGCCATCCCGCTCCGAGTAGCGGCCGACGCGGATGACCTCGGAGCCGTTGGGGAGGGTGCGGGAGATGGGAGGAAAGGAGAGGGACGGCCGCGTCGATCGCGGATCGTAGTAGGCCGAGAAGCGTATTGACGGGGCAGTCTCGGGGGTGGTAGGTGCGGCGGTGGCGGCCGCGGACTCGCCCGTCGTGGAAGTAGTCGTCCGCGTCATGGCGGGCTGCTCCTCGTCAATCGTGTCGGCGGCGACGCCAGCACCAACGGCCTGCACCGGGCCCGGCTGCTGGTCGGCGGTCTCGAGGATGGGCTCCGGCGGGCTGGCTTTGGGCGAAGCTCCTGCCCCGACGCCTCGCTGCGGCGTCGTCGTCACGTACGCCGTGCTGGGCGTCGAGTTGACAAGCGTCAGTCGGTTGGGGTTCTGGGCGGCGGGGACCGTCGTCGCGGTCGCAGTCGCGGACGCGGTCGCGGCGTGCGAGTAGCTGGCGGAGCGAGTCAAGCTGCCGCCAGCGTGTCCGGGCGAGGTGCTGCCGCTGCTGCTCGAGTGGTGGCCGCTGTCACGCGACAACAGGTGGTTGTGGGTGTAGTTGCGCAGGTATGAAAAGCCGCGGAGGCGGCTTTGTCGTGAGGGCGAGACAGGCGTGGCAGCCTGGAGCCCGGGGGGAAGCGACGACACCGGCTGGGTAAACATTGGGATGGACGTCTCGCGGCTGCCTTGCGGATGGGTGAATCACGACGCGGGCCACCACGACTTGCGAGACAAGAGCAAAACAGCCAGCAGCGGAGAGCAAAGGAAGCTGAGAAACAGTCGCGGCAGGCGACCTAGTGGGGACGGGGGAAGGGGTGGCTGGTCGCGCAGGGCGACGCAGGTTCCGGGTGCTGAATTTGCAGTCGACGTTGGGGGAAAAAAGGGCTTCGATTGACGTCGACGCCGGATTGCGCGAGGCCGCGACGCTGCCGAGATGCGCTGGACAGCGGCCCTGACCGGGTTGCCTCACGGTTCGCCTTCGCACTCGGAGATCGGCAGAGGCCTCGGCAGCCGCAGCGCAGCGAGGCGAGGTGGTGAGACGAGTCGAGGCTCGAAACGGCGCGCGGCTAGTCGAGCAGTCGAGCGGGAAAACGACGCCGCCGGCGATGCGCACGGGAATAGACGCTGTGCAACCGCGACCGGGCGGCAGGGCAGGGGCGAGGCGGACGGCGAGCGAGCAGTGACGGTTACACGAGCAACGACGGTGCGCGGTCGGCGGTTTGAAGCTGGATGGAGGGCTGCCCGGCTGGAACAGTGGAGGGAGGGATGGATGAGGTGGGTTCCAGCATTCGAGGCGGCAGCGGGGGGGGGGGGGGGGG
>JALHCA010000093.1:0-52731 GCA_024340505.1 Tolypocladium nubicola
GAGGCTCTTGGCCGGGTCGGCGAGCTGCCCGTCGAGGTCCACGCCGCCGCGGACGCGGCCGTCGGAGCGGGCGAGCGCGGCGGCGGCGGCGCCCCCGAGGGAGTGGCCCACGACGACCGTCTCGTCGAGCGCGATGCCGCCGGGGAAGTCGGCGAGCAGGGGGTCGCGCACGGTGCGGTTGTGCAGCTGGTCGAGCACAAACGAGAGGTCGTCGTTGCGGACCTGCGCGTGTTAGCAAGGCGCGCAGAGGGGGGAAACGCGGCGGCGCGGGCGTACCTGCACGAGCTTCTGCAGCGACGCCGGGTCCTCGTCCGAGATGTTGGCGCCCTGCACGACGCTCCCGTCGGGGAACTCGACCGCCATGGCCTCGAATGGGTGGTCGACGGTGACGACGGCGTACCCCTGGCTCGCGAGCGACCGCGCCATGGCGCCGTACAGGAGCCTCGAGTCGCCGGACCCGGGCTCGAGCAGCACCAGCGGGAACTTTTGCCCCTTTGCATCCCGCCGCCTACACGCAGGCAGTCTACCCAGGTCGCACACCTCCATCTCGAACCCGGCAAACAGATCCGCGGGGAGCCCCGCCGCCGCCGCCTGCTGCCCGTACCAGGCGGCCACCCGGGGCGTCAGGTACGGCTGCGCGGCGCCGGGGCACGCGCCGCGGCGCTCGTCGACGGGCAGGAAGGCGGAGACGAGGACGCGGCGGTGCGGCGTCCGGCCGGTCGGGTCGAGCGGGTCGCGGCGGGAGGTGTCGGTCAGGGCCTGGACCTTCATGGCGACGGAGAAGGGACCCGTCGGGCCGGGGACGAGGACGGCGCTGGAGAGGGCCGACAGGCACACGAGGGGGAGGAGGAGCATGGTGGTGGATGTGCGAGGCGAAGCGGTGCGAAGCAGGTGAGTGACGATTTGTAGATGTGAGTGTCGAGGATATCAGGGAAGACCGTGATGCCCTCGGGTTATATAGATGTTGCCCTCGCCGGCTTACACGCCAAGCAGCTCTGGCTTCAGCCCTGCCTTGCCCGATGCGGGCAGATTCACGCGAGCAACGCGGCGAGCGTACGCCCTGCAAAGGGCCATAGCCACATTTCACGCATCTCCATTGTATACACGTACTGTCCCTAGTGGAATGCCTCGTTCGAAGCAATATTGGCGAGGCGCCGCCGATCGCGAGCTTGCGCGTGCTGACAGCGTCGCCCGATGATTTCCTCTTTGGGAAAGCGGGTCGCCCGGGTCTTTGACCGAGCGCCGACCGCGGCCTCACTTCTCTGCTTCACTGCCCGAACATCAACACACCCGCGCAGCGAAACGGCAGGAGATGCAGCTCGGCCCGTTTGATCGCCGCAGGAAGCGATCGCGCTGCCAGGCGTGCGCCGCTAGCCATCTCAAGGTGCGTGCGTCCCCCGGCGAGAGAGGTCCATGTGCTGAACCCGGCAGTGTTCCGGCGAGCGGCCCTGCGCGGGCTGCGCGCGCCGAGGCGTCTCCTGCTCGTATCCCGGCGAGGGCGAGGGCGGCCCCTTGATCCTGCTGGAGAGGGGCCGGCAGCAGACGAGCGCGAGCTGGGCGCCCGGGCCGAGGCAGACGGTCGTCCAGCGGGTGGGCGCGCAGCGTGTCGCCCCGGCCAGCGGGCTCGCCGACGAGCAGCTGCGGTACGTCTACTTCTTCGACGTCTTCGTCCGGCGCAACAGCTTCACCGGCGGCGCGCGCACGTGCGGCGACGAGGTCAAGGCGCTGGCGGGGCTGCACTCGCAGCAGGGCGCGCACCTCTACCACGCGATGCTGGCGCTGGGCGCGCTGTACGCGGTGCAGCTGCAGGCGTGCGACGAGCCGGGCAGTCGCGGCTCCGGCCTGCTGGCGGCGCTGGGATACTACTCCAAGGCCGTGTCCGATCTACGGCGCGCGCTGGACGCGCAGGCGGGGACGCGCCGGGAGGAGCAGCGGCGGACGTGCATCCTCTGGACGACGCTGCTGCTCGGCCTCTTCGAGGTGAGCCCCCCGATCCGCCTGCTCGGGCAGAGGCTCACCCCGTGCCGCAGCTCATGAACGACACCACGGGCGCGGCCTGGCGGCAGCACATCATCCACGGCACGGCGTCGGCGCTCGCGGCGAGCGGGCCGCAGGCGTGCCGGGCCGGGCCGGGGCTCGCCTTCTTCGCGCAGGCGCGCGTCTTCGAGGTCTGCCGCACCATCCTGTTCAACGAGGGGAGCTTCCTCACGGAGCCCGGGTGGGTGCGGCTGGCGCGGGAGCAGCGGCCGGGGGGCGAGGGGCGGCCGCTGGACTCGCTGCTGGACATCATGGTCATGTGCTCGCGTTTGCGGGTGAGGTGAGTGGCCGGCGGGTGTCCCGACGAGAAGCCGTCCGAGACTGACGCATATCAGGGCAGGGACGTTCATCGAGAGCCAGGAGGCGGCGCCGGAGACGGAGCCCGGCGCAGAGGCGCGAGCCGTCGTCTCCGACGGGCATCACCTCCGCGAGGCGCTGCGCTGCTGGCACGAGGCCTACGTGCCGTCAGACGACGACGCCGATGCCAGCGACGACGGCATGCTCCTCGCGCGCGTCTTCTTCGCCGCCACGAGCATCTACCTCTCGGGCATCTTCGACTACTCGTCGCCGCACTGGCAGCGGCTCGGGCTGGCCCCGGCGACGCTCGACGCGGCGACGGTGCAGCGGCTCGTGGCGCGCATCCTCGCGCTGACGACGCGGGCGCTCGAGGGCTCGCGCCTGTCGCCGCTGCTGTTCCTCTTCCCGCTGCGCGTGGCGGGCGCGCGGTCCCGGGGCCGGCGGCGCGCGGAGCGGCAGCGGCGGGAGGCCATCATGGAGCTGCTGGGGCGGGTCGGCGGCGGAGGCTTCGTGGTGGCGGCGGCGGTGGGCGCGGAGCTGGGCGAGGTGTGGACGATGGACGATGATGGTGATGGTGCATGAAGGATGCGCGGGTTGAAACCCGGAGAGAAGCCGGCCCGGGAATACTCCGACGACGCACTCTGCACTATCAAGAATCATCAAGAATCATCAGAATCACCACATTCCACGCACGCTGCAGCGTCTTCAACCCAGCAATAGCACATCGCACCGCCCGAAACGGTGCGTATTCGTATTCACCGTGGCGCAACCCGCAGCGCCCTGGCGTGAGCATGTCGGTGGACCCCGGTGGCTCCGCTGAAGAAAGCTCCAGCGCGTACAAGTAGTCTCCGGAGCAATAGCACGCAGCTTGAACCGTACGGCTGAGCAGCCCACTGCCGAGCCACTACGGCTCCCATGACCTCATGGCAGCGACGTCACCCGTTTTGTTTTGTCGCGGCCTCCACTGCTGGCGACGCTTGGCTGGCGCTGGCTGCGGCGGCCTGCGCGCCGTGGCGTGACGTGACACGCTGCAGCAAACGCAGAGACAGAGGCCTGGAGTACGCTAGCAGAGTAAGCTCCGGGCCTGCGACGAGCCTGCGTGCGCTTGGTGCTGGCCTTGGCGCAGCCCATCTTTTATGTCTGACTCTCGCCGTCCTTCTTAAGGCTGACCTGCCCTCGTCTGATCACCTCGCCTCGCCTCACCTCTCCCTCTCCCTCATCGCAGCGCGCCGTCTACAGAGCCTTACGTCCGACAACGCCATCACCGCCGCCATGGGTCTCGGGTCGAGCGCCACCACCCTCATCCACGCCGTCCTGGCCGTCTTCCTCATCATCGAGCTGGGCCTCACCGGCTATGGTGCGTCTCCCCCCGCCTGGACCGTCCGCCATGCCCGTCGCTAACCCAGAGAGCAGTCGTCGGCCGCACCAACGTCGGCTTCTGGACCAGCTCCCCCTCGTCCTTCAACTTCATGCTCTTCAACACCATCTGGTCCATCCTCGTGCTCGTCTACCTCGTCGTGGCGAGGCGCTTCGTCGAGCGGCTGTACCACCCCATGGCCGCCCTCGTCCTGCTCGGCATCACCACCATCTTCTGGTTCGCGGGGTCCATCGCCATGGCCGCCTTCATCGGCGTGCCCAGCTGCCCCTCGGGCTTCGGCTTCTGCACCGTCCTGCGCAGCAGCCAGGCCGCCGTCGCCTTTGGCTTCTTCATCTGGTTCCTCTTCGCCATCCTCACGGGCCTCGAGGGCCGGGCCTTTCTCAGCGGCGGCGCGCGCGCCGACACCACCAAGCCGGTGCAGCCGTCGCCGTACGCGGGGGCCTAAGCCTGGAGCGTGTTTGTTTCAAAAGATGGATGCTGGATATTGTCGTTGCTGTTTGCGGGAGTCGTTGCGGCAAGGAGCTGTTGTCTGCAAGGGGTTTATATGCAAGGACATTTATCTGCAAGGAGCTTGATCTGCAAGGAGCTTGATCTGCAAAGCCGGAGCGCAGAGGAGATACCCTCGAGTTGGTGCGACCGATAGTCATGTGATGGAGCTCGGCGGCAGTGTAGCCGCATTAATTCAATTTCCACGAGACGGCACCTGTTTTGATTAATACATACGCAGCGCAGGCATTCAGACTTTAACAGATCCTCAATTTCAAAGCCAACTTCCCCAACACAACCCCTTCAAATAGCCCGAGCAGCATCCAAACACTACCCTTGCCGCCTCACAGCCTGCCGCACTCGGCCGGGTACCCAGCCTCCCCGACGTCGGCGCTCGCCTCCCTCCCCGGCGCGCGCACCGTAAACGCCAGCCACGACGGCGTGCCCCAGTTGCCGTACACGGCGCGCAGCGGGTAGAACAGGCCGGCGATGAGCTCCCGGTCCGTGCAGGCCCGTCGCGGCCCGGCCTTGGCGTGGCTGCGCAGCAGCGGCTCGGCGCCCCGCGGCGTGTGCCAGTTGGCCGGCGCGCCGCAGGGGAACGCGGCGGCGACGCCGAGGTAGAGGGCGAGCACGCTGTCGGCGTTGGCGCAGAAGGTGTGCGGGCCGGTGGTGAGCGGGCGGTAGTAGCCCGTGAAGACGAGGGTGAAGTTGTTGGCGTCGAACTCGATGCCCGCGAAGCGGTTCGTCAGCCCCGGGTAGTAGTTGGCGGCGATCTCGGGCACGAAGCCGCCCGGCATGCCCTTGTAGCCGTAAAAGTACGGCACGCTGAGGCTGCGCGTCTGCCCGCGGTCGAGCGGCGTGAGCGGGAGGTAGTAGTCGGCGTCCCTGCCGCCCAGCAGCTCCGGGTCGCCGCCCGGCTTGGCGTCGAGCCCGTAGGCCTGCGTCCACAAGTCGTTTTCGTAGTAGTGCACCGTCAGGCCGGCGCGCTCGGCGCAGCCGGCGGGGATGTCGCGGCAGGCGTCGTCGGGGGCCGGCTCCGGCGGCGGGAACGGGCTCCGTGCGGCGAGGAGGGCCTCGGTCGGCCCCGCAACGGCGGCCGGCTCCGTCTCGGCCGCCAGCGCCGGGGACTCACCCCTCCGGGTGACGGTGACGGTGCGTACGGGCTCGAGCGCGGACCCCGTCCTGCATCCGACAACCCGCGTCGTCGTCTCCGGCGCGGGCCTCTCGCGCGGCGCCGTGGACGGCAGCGCCAGATCCGGCAGGCACACGAAGACCGTCTGGTGGCGCGGTTCGGCGCCGGCCTCGGTCGTCGTGTGGTGCGAGGGACACGCCGCGAACGTGATCCTAGACACGGTCCTGCGCTCGTTAGCGTCCACCTATTTCATGCGGAAGCCGCACGGATACGCACTCGGTCGAGCGGACGGCGGCCGTGGGGATCACCGTCGTGGAGATGGACGTGGGCACAGCGCTGACGGTGAGGGTGCAGCCGGGGACGAGCACCAGCACGGTGGGCTCCTCGACGCGCGTCTCGACGGGGACGTGGCAGCCGGCCGGCGTCTCGTAGACGGTGACCTGCACGTCGACGACGCGGTCGACTTGCCGCAGCGGGGGCAGCGCCGGGGTCGAGCGCGCCAGCGCTGCGAGGCTCAGCAGGGCGGCCGAGGCGAGCTTCATGGTGCAGTGCGCGTCTTGTGCAAGCGAACCGGGAGCCTCTGGGTATCGATGTCGAGGGGTGTGCTCCGAGATCAATGACGAGGCAGGCAGGCAGGGCACGCGATAGAGCCATATTTGTAGCCATGACCGCGGCCGTCAACAGGGCAGCCTGATGGCTGACTTGGAGCTAGAGTGCGCGATAGGGTTACACGTCGACGAGAAAGTCAACACGCCGCCGTCAAAGTCAACGCCGCGCGGGTGCGGGCACTGTTGGCGTTGGCTTGGCGCCATCGCGACGCTTGTCTTGGTGTTGAGGGTCTCCGCGTCGAGGGGCCAACGACGAGCAAACTGCACGTCCCGCTCGAACCTTGATCCCACAGACGGGGCATGCACGACATGCGCACGTCAACGACGAAGATCGGTCCGTGTCGGCCCTGTCCCTCCAAGTACGAGCGCCGCGGTGCCTGCGCCATTAGATCTTAGTGGACCCGGCTGTCTCGGGAGTCGCGCCGCCAGCCTCCCACTTCCAGCCTCCAGCCCCTCCAAATCCAATCCCCAGATCGGGCTTCCTCCAAGATCTCAGCGCCAGCATCGCGGTTGACGGGCGCGGGGCATTGATTCTGCGACGTCTCGTGCTCCTCGGACATGTTTTTGTTGCTGGTGACGTCACCTTCACCCCGCCAACGGCTGGTGCCAGACTCGGTCCTCGCTGGAAGAGGCAGACATGGCAGTCGAGCACTTGAGCCCCTCGAGCGCCTCGTAACCGCACCTCCAACAGGGGTGGCCCGGCTCGGCGCCCATCACTCGCAGCTACTTCGTAAATAGGCCGGTGGAAACGTGCATTAGCCGCACAACCAGCCTCCTCATATCCAGCAGCACGCCTTGCATCCCCCAGCCCATCCAATACTCTCGCAGCCATGGTATAATACCTCACCCCCGGCCGCGTCCTCGCGCCCTCCCCTCCCCTCCTCTGCATTCCTGCGCCCGCCATAGCCGTCTTTTTGGCTTTCCGTCCCGCGCCTCTCCCGTCCGCGATAGCATCACGCATCGATTGCAGCATCGAAACAGCGTCTCCAGAGTCTGCCTCTGAGCCCGTCCGCGCCGCCGGTTGCGCGCCTCGCCGCCATGTTCTTCGCCTTCGTCTTCGTGTGCACGCGCATCTCGCAGATCACCACCCTGGTAAGCCGCCTCACCACGTCCACCGCTTACACCACTTGTCTGAGACGCTCATTCCCCAGATCTGCGTCATGGGCATGCTCGCCTGGTTCATCAACGTCTTCGTCACCGCAAACGCCCTCGCCCCCGACTCCATCCTCATCCTCTTCATCACCTCGGTCCTCGCCCTCGCCTGGGCCGTCTTCACCCTCTTCTCCTACCACCGCTCCTCGGCCAACGCCCACTTCGTCGCCCTCGTCGACCTCGCCATCTTCGGCACCCTCATCGCCGCCGTCTACCAGCTGCGCGGCATCGCCGACGCCGACTGCTCCGAGGGGCCCCGCCCGGCCCGCCTCTGGACCGCCACCGTCCCCGGCGTCCCGGCCCTCGGCTGGGAGGCCGCCAAGCCCTGCGCCATGCTCAAGGCATGCTGGGCCTTTGCCATCATGAACGTCGTCTTCTTCTTCACCACCTCCGTCGCCGCCTTCAGCCACGGGGACCACCTGAGCGCCTACGACGACGGCCGCTTCCGCGCGCGCCGTACCGTCACCCACCACTCCAGCCGCCACAGCCACCGGCACCGCAGCCACTCGGGCTCGCGGCACAGCGGCCACCGGAGTCCGCACTCGCAGTCGCGGAGGGTGTACGTGTAATCCGGCCAGTGGATGAAAGACGGGGTATTAAAAGACGGCCGCGACGGCTCGGTGGTGACGGGGCACCGGGATGCCGCCAAGGCCGGTGGAACGGAGCGACGGATATGATTTCATTGTGCCCTTTCGGGTCTCCTTTGTCTATAGACGAGCCATGACCATTGCGACGGCCGCGAACGTGTCGCCGCGCGCTACTGCATAAGCTGTATATATCACCAAATAAGTGCGGGAAAATCGCATCACCAGTTCGCCGCAGCCTCTCGTGCACACCGTATCAGCATGGCATCGTTAGTATTCATCCTGCGTGCTCAACGCCTCGCGTCATCCCCCTCCCCGACGCGGTACCCCCTTGCCAGCCCGCTCCGCCCCTCCTCCACCACCGTGCTCGCCTCGGCGTCAAAGTCGCTGCCCAGGCCCTGCCACGTCCGCTTGGACCGCAGGTACTCGGCGCCGGGGCTGGCCACGCCGTTGACGCTCGCCAGCTCGCCGACGACCCGCCTGGCCAGCGCCCCGGGCCGGCCCTCCGCGCTGTTGGTATCAGCCGCGCTGTTGGCATCAGCCGCGACGTCTTTTCTCGCGCTCCGGACGGTGAGTTGCATGGGCCGGCTGTGGCTGACGAGCCTGCCGGTCCGGAGGTCAAACTGCGGCGGTAGAGACTCCTCGCCCTCTACGCCGTCCTCTGCGTCCTCTGCGTCCGGCGCGTCGCCGTCGCCGTCCTGCTCCTGCTCGGCATCGGCCGTGTCTGACGGCGCCTGCGCCTTCAGCTTCTCGATCCCCCCCCACCAATCCCCTCCCCACGTCCTCTCCGCCTCGCCCATCAGCGCCACCTCCATCTCAAACGGCGTCACCACCGGCCGCCAGTACCCGGCGTCCTCGTCGACCAGCCCGCTCTCCCAGCACCCCACCACCACCCAGCCCTCGACCTCGGAGAAGTTGGCAAGCTTGGCCGGGTTGAGCTTGCCCACCACCACCGTGTAGCTCTTCTTGCCCGCGCGCGCGATGCGCTCCCGCAGCAGGTCGATGGACGACAGGTAGTTGGACACGGAGAGCGTGTTGACGAGGATGCCGACGACGCCGGCCGAGGCGAGCGCCAGCACGCGCGCGAAGCGGCGGCGCAGCATCCCGGCAGTGCGGAGCGTCGGGTTGTCGAGGGACGGGGAGGCGGGCGACGCCGTCGAGAGGACGTGGAGGGAGGCGAAGCGCGACTGCAGGGCGAGGAGCAGCGAGGCCGGCGGGTCGGAGACGTGGAAGAGCGCGTACGTCTTGAGCAGTTCTTGCTCCCTCTCGGGCCCGGATATCCTCCGGTTCGGTATGACGCCCGCCGGATCCCGCACCACCTCTGTGGCCACCACGTTTGCGTATCCCAGCGCATTCAGCCCCTCGACGAGACCGGCCACGTGGTCCTGGTACGTCAGGTCCGCCACGACGACGACCCTGGCCTCCTTGTCGCCGAACTCGGCCGTGAACTCGTGAATCACGGCCTGGTGGTCCAGCTCATGCGACGTGTAGACATATATCACGGGCAGGCGGCTCGTCGGGCTCAGGCACGTCCGCCCGTAGTGCACCACCACGTCGGCGTCGGCGTGCTCGGCCGCGACCTCGTCGACGCAACAGGCACTGTAGCTCGTGTCCGCCAGGATATGGACCCGCGCCGCGACGTCCCCGGCCAGCTCGCGGCACAGCAACTCGGCCACGCGCGGCGCGTCGACGAGCATGTGGTCGGGGAACTGCAGCGCCACCGTCTTCCAGCCGCCGGCGCGGATCTCGGCCGCCGTACGCGCAATCTCGTATGTCGTCCTGAGCGCATCGTCGGAGAGCGTCGATGTGCATGCCGTGCCGGCGGCGGGCAGCTCGAGGATGTGGTCGTCGGGCGTCGACAGCACCGGCGGCGCGGCGAGGTCGGACATGGCGCCCGCGTGGGTTGACGACCTTTGGCTGGCTGCCGCAAGATGGGCGTTGGGTGTTGCGGCCGGTATTCAGACAGGTGTGTTTGTGAGGTGAGCCGTGGGAGCAGCAAGTTAAAAGTCGGTCGATCGTCAAACGACTTTTTGGGGTCAAGAGCTGCCTGTGCAAATGTGGGGTAGCGGTGCAAATCCCGTCGCTATGGAGGGGCTATGGGGTGTAAATTTTACGGTGACAATATCAGCCCTGGGATTGGTCGTTATACCAACACTAGTATCACCTTGGCTTCATCACACAGACTCAAGATGTTATTCTGTCTGAAGAGGAAATAATACAGGATTCCAGAAAGCATGCTCATCGTGCATCTGCTTTGGGTCAAAGCATTTCTCAGAAATGTGTGCTGCTCTGGGATCACCAGCAGCAGCTCAAGCTACGCTGTGCCGCATCAGAAGTACCGTCCCGTCTGGTTCAGGTAGTGGTCATCCGAGGTTACTTGTGCCAACTCGAATAGCAAAGCAGCCATTGCATCACGCCGTCGCGTACTCATGGCCTTGTTGGTTCAACAGCTGCGTTTAAATCACTGTTATATGCGACAATGCAACACCGATGTTGGTGCAAGATCCGGCATCGTGAGCACTCGGCGTCCACGTGGTACCCGCCACCTGCCACCCTGTCTCGGACGAACTCGACAATGCATTGATGCGTTTGCGATTGAATCAACTGACGAGTTGTCAACCCCGAGTCAGCGTGCGGCGGCAGTTAAGTTGCCATTCGGGTGAATAGCCAAGTCGTCTGCAGCATGTCATCTGGTGTTTCACGAGATCTTCAATGTGAACCATGATCAGCAGCTCGACTCAACGTCACTGACCCTCGATTTGTCACGCATAGCTTTGTATTGTTTAACGGAATTTACTTAGAGTCCGGCTTACCATTCTATCCAAGCACCCAGGTGACATGTCACCACTCCTTCAAGCAAACAGGCAACCAGCAACTCCCCCAGTGCCTCCCATCACAGGACTGCTCTCGTCGCTCTCACATCACCCGAAGGACCGCCGCCGTCATGCCGCAATGCGACCCTATCCAGCACGTTTCCAGCACTTACCCCGTCCGGGACGGACCCGTGGTTGGACGGATGCTCGAGGACCGGGCAGGTTGGCGATCTCTATCCCCATGCGGACCGGCGATATGGCTCTAGCGCTGCGGCCCGAGCCAGGATGGATCTGCCGCTCCTTCGGTGCTGCTGGTTGAGCGACGTTTAAGCGTTTTCATTTCCGAATTGCGATGGCATGGGTTGGTTGTCATCCTGTCTCTTGCCTGTTGTCAGTTGTCACAAGAGTTTGCCACGCGCCTCCATCTCGGGGCACCTATGCAAACGATATAAACCGCCGTTTGGCGACACTAGACTTCTTTTTCTGGTTTTTCATGGTGCCGCCCAGCTCTTTTCCTTGAGTCTTGCATAGCTGGAAAGTCCCTCGTTGCCCGACATGCTTATTGCGACTTACACCAAGATGCCTCGCTGCCTCTCTCTCATAGCCGCCATGAGCGCCCTCGCCCTCGCGGCAGAGCCGGTGGCTCCCCCAAGTGCAACTCAAGTCATCGTGATCCAGACCCTCTACCAAGACGGCATGGTCAGGCTGGCCACGGAGACCGCCTCGGCGCAAGGCCTCTGCGGCGACAAAGGCTTCGACGAGAACCCCCCTCACGAGCTGCCCATGAGCGCCACTCTAAACGACCTCCGGTGGCAGCCGGCGCTCGACTTCGACACCGACAGCTGCTACAACGTGCCGGCCATCGGCGCCGACGGACATATCGACCGGGGCCGCTCGCGGCACGAGACCAACACCGAGGGTTGCCGCGACGAGTACGACCTGGACCACAGCAACGTCTACGCGCGGCAGCGGTGCAACAACGGCTGGTGCGCCTACCTGTACGACTACTTCTTCGAAAAGGACATTGGCGACCGCCTGTGCATCGGGCACCAGTACGACTGGGAGCACATCGTCGTCTGGACCAAGGACGGCGTGCCGCGCATGGGCGCCGTCTCCGCGCACGGCAACTACGACGCCCGGCTGTGGGCCGACATCCCCAAGGAGGGCACGCACGTCAAGGCCGTGTACAACAAGGACGGCGCCATCGGCACGCACTACTTCCGCTGGAGCATGGGCGCCGGGGACGAGCCGCCCGAGAACCACAAGCACGTGTGGTGGAGGTCGAGGGGTCTGATCTCCTGGAACGGCTTCCCCAGCGTCGAGCTGCGGAGGAGGCTGGCGACGTACGACTTTGGCGCGGCGACGATGGCGATTCGCGACGACACGTTTGCGGGGAACCTGGAGCGGTCGGTCAGGGGCATCAGGAACAAGGTGCCCGACTTTAGCTTCGACTTTAACAGGGACGACGGGTCTCCCGGGACGCCGGAGGTGATGTGAATGGGGGATAGACTCGCTTGCTGTGGCTCTTGTCGTTACGCCATCCTCTTATAGCCCGCGGGACGTGTACATCTCGCGCTGGTGCTGGACTTGTTCCTCGGACTATTTTGGGTGTATGCTCAGCGCGCTCTGGCTGCAGTGGGTGGTACAAACTATTAAACGCCTCATAACGGAACCGTGCAAGAGCCAACGGGCCGTCCAAGTCGCAATATATGACGTACGTTGCGAAGTAGAAGGTACTTTTGCAACTTAGTCCGAAGACACAGTCTTCAATGCGCACATCATACCTCCTGTCCGAGGTTGATGGTAACATCAGCGGCGTTCTGCTGCGTGTCTTTACCACGGCATGCAACGCCGGGCTTACAGCGATGCGAATAAATACGGCCAGTCGGCCCTCAATCTGCCCGCGGGGCCGCGTCCCAGAGCGTCGGACCGGACGACGAGTGCCAGCCCTGGGTGTTCATCCCAGACTGGCAATTCGTCCATGCACGAACATGGCACCCCTGGGCGAATCGCAAGACCTCCAGGCTGCAATATTTGAACTCTGCTCGTCGACGTTGAGAGCTGAGTGCTCCTGTGCTCGAGCGACTACCGCCCTGGTGCGTTCACTCAACAGGCTGGTGAGTCGGAAACTTCGCACAGACGGGAACCAACGGCCGCTGTGGAGGAGTTTGCAAGCACGTACAAAGCACCACCAGGGCCAGCCGGCCAGAATGACATGTCGGGGAACAGCCAGTCTGTCTCTACTCCGTACGGAGTACTTCGTACATCAAATGCACAGACTCGCAAGCCCCGGCCGGGGTTTCGGAGATTTCCATGCCTCATTTCGGGTCCTACCATGTACATCGCCGTTGCTTAAAGCAAAAAACGACGACCGTCACACGAACCCCAGTAGGAATTGCTGGGCTTATTCTCCCCGCGAGAACTCGCTTGCGTCGTCAGTCCCAAAACGGCAACTACGTGTATGCAGGCTGGCTCCGAGCCGGCGCCACGGGTCCCGCCAAGAGATAGTGGACGGGGTCTCCAGTCTTCCCTCTCCGGTTCTACGGAGTACGAGTACGGCCGTAAACTGCAACGTCGTCCACTCCCCATCAACTCCCTGGTTGCTATTGCCTGGAGGAGTTATTATGGGCTCGAACGGCGGGTATCGTGATCCCAGGTGGTGTAACCACGCCGGTCTTGGTTGTCGATGCCACATCATGTATCCACTGTTGCATTGTCTGGGACTCGCAGGTCCGGGCAGGGGCGCTGATGGCGTACGTATTTCGCTTGCCCACCTCTCAGTCTCTCTGCTCTCAAGACGAGCTCTTTAAGATTCCTCGTCCCATCCCTTCCGTCTCGTCAGCTTCGCCCATGGATCTTCACCTTCTAGTGCCGGGGCTGTAACGCATGAAAGAACGCCATGGACACTCACAATGAAGCCAGTCACTTTCTCGAGGGCAAGGTCATCATCGTGGCTGGGGGCGGCATCGCTGGCTCCGCCTTTGTCGTCGGCCTCCGGAAACTCTGGGACCCAGCACTGAAGCCGCCGACCGTCGTCGTGTACGATCGCGACTCCCGGGACATCAACCTCCAGCGCGACGCCGAGAGCTACAGCCTGTCCCTGTCCGGATACAGCGAGGCCGGCGGGCTCGTGGCGCTCCAGAAGCTCGGCCTCGTCGACGACACCTTCGCCCATGCCATCTCCGGCCTCGACGGGTCCGGATGCTTCAAGATCTGGGACCCCGACTGGCGGGAGCGCATCTGCATGCGGCGGAAGCCCCTGCACGGGCTCCCCACGGGCAGCGTCCGCATTTCCCGCGAGCACCTCCGCCGCGTGCTCAACGATGCCGTAGATGCATGGGACCGAAGCCACATCCAGTGGGAGTCGCAGTGCCTATTCGTCAGGAGGCTTGACGATACAGGGAAATTGAGGGTCCAGATCCGAAGGGGGACGGGGGACGAGGCAGAGTGGATGGAGGAGGACTGCGATTTCCTGGTGGCGGCCGACGGAGCCAGCAGCAAGCTACGGGCGTGGTTGCGTCCGCAAGACAAGCTGCAGTACACGGGCGCCGTGCTGCGAGGTGGCCTATCCAAGCTTGATGGCGGCATCCCAAGCCCTCCCGGTCAGGACTGGGGCTTCGTCATGTCTAACACGGGCGTCTCATGCTTCGTGTCGCCCGTCGACAAGAACACCGTGCTGTGGGCCGTCGGCCATCTCGAGCCTGGCCCAACACCGGAGCTCGACCGCGCCTCGGACGAGGGCGTGCAAGCCGTGATAACCCGGGGCATGGAGCTGGGCTCTCACTTCCAGGAGCCCTTCAAGACGATTGCCTCGCGGACAGACCCCAAGACAGTCATGTGCATCAACGCCAGGGACAAGCCGCCCTTTCGCCACGACAGCCTAGCCGCCATGCCGGTCGTCTTCATTGGCGATAGCAACCATGCCCTGAGCCCGTTTGCGGGCTTCGGCGCCAACCTGGCCCTGTCCGACGGCTGGGACCTGGCTGAGCAGTTGTGCGGCGGTTCATCACTGGCGGAGGCAGTAGCCGCGTATGACCAGATCAGCGAGCCGCGGGCGAAAAAGATCCTGAGGAGTTCGCACAAGAGCTTGCGGGCGGGACACAGCACGGGCTGGCGGTACTGGATGTTTTGGGCGATGCTGTGGGTGGGACAATGGGTCGGGTGGTTGCTGGGGAGGTGAACCGTGATGATACTAGGGCGTGCATGAGAAGGCGTTTGCTGGGATACTGGGCAATATGTTAAACTCGGTTGTATCGTGACTGAATTTGGAGAGGGAGCATGAATCGTCTTGATACCCCGTGTGAGTTGCACTGCATCTACATTACCTTGCTCGTGGTTGTATAGCGTCAAGACATCTGCAATACAGCCCGTGGCAGTCAGCGGTCGTTCCGGCAATTGGGCTTGGCTTGTACAACGTTAGTATTGCGGAATACCGTGAGGAGACGGTTTCCTCCCTTTCAGTATAGTTTGAATCATTAAGGTAGTGAATAGAAAAGTGCAGACAAGATAGAGCAAGCCAAGTACGGAGTACAGGGTAGGCTTCAGTTCTCCCAGGACATGCACAGTGTCAGAGCACAGTCTGGCGGAAGCCATCACTTTACGCGACACCGGCAGGAGCGACCAGGATCTGGGACGCGACCCAGAACGCGACGCGGCTCTCGTCCAATCTCTCCTCTTCTCTCCATGGCTATCAGAATCCTCTCGTCTCTCCTTACCATCGTGCCAATTCTTGCCATTGCGTCTTTCAATCGCGATCACCGGCGTCGTTATCTATTTGTGCCTCGCTTACAGTTGGAGCAGCGCATTGCTACCGGTTCAATCCTCCCATCGATCTGAGCCCTGCGCCGTACTCTAGCAGCGCCTCGAGTATCCGTCACGTCCTCTCTCGTCCTCCCACGAGTGATTCACAGTCACCATGGCGGGCGACAAGGCTGGCAGCTCTGCGCGCACGCCCGCGAGGCCTGCGCCAAAGAAAGCCGTCTCCGTCTCGTCCTCGGCCAAGCAGCGCTCCATCGTCTCCTTCTTCCAGAAATCCTCACCCACCACCGCAACCACGTCCTCGCCCGCCGCCCGCGAAAAGGTGTTCCCCGACCCTCACCGTTCCTCGTGTCTGCAAGAGTCCACCAAGGCCAACTCTCTCCCCAAGCCCAAGCTCAAGCCCTCGGCGAAGCTCTCGACCCCCGTGCCTAGCAGCGACGCGTTCGAGCCGCCAAGTTCCCCGGGCAACGAGAACGACTCCGTCTCCAAGCCGACTACGTCGCCCACGACCATGACCTCGGAGCTCAGGGCTAGCCACTTGTCCACGCCCAAGCTCGCCGACGATAAGAGCCCGTCTCGCAAGGTGCGGTCCGCGACGAGCTCCACCAACCCTCCTGCAGCCTAACACGAGTCTTTGTAGGCCAAGAAAGTCGTCAGCTATGCCGAGTCCTCGGGCGAAGATGATGAGCCATTCGCGTACGGGGGCGCCTCCAAATCGCGACGCCATAGGGCACGGCCCGTCGTCAGGGAGGAGGACGACTATGGCGAGAGCGATGCCGCTTCCCAAGCAGGGGAAGACGACGATGGTCTGCCTCCTCATCCTCGCTACCCTGACAAAGGATGAAATGCTGACGACCGCAGATGACATTGCGGATTTTGTTGTCTCTGACGAGTCGGACGGAGACACCCCCCGATCGAAAAAGCGCAAGCGAACGTCGAAACCCCAAACCGCCAGAAAGCGCCCCAACGTGTCGCCGCCAGTTAATCGTCAAATCTCCCCAGAAGTTGACCAAGATGCGTCAATGGACGATACGCCGTCTACATCTACAGCAGCTCAGTGGAACTACGATCCAGAGTCAGCCGAGAGGCGCCCCGTCACCAAGCCAGCCGACCGCGCGGCCAGGGACCGCAGGGTCAAGGAAAAGGCGCACACGAGGGAACCCGAAGACCGCTACCCCTGGCTGGCTAACATCCGAGACAAGGAGAAGCGTGCCCCGGGTGACCCAGAGTACGACCCGAGGACCATCTTCATCCCGCCCATGGCTTGGGCCAAGTTTTCGCCCTTTGAGAAGCAGTACTGGGAGATCAAGCAGAATCTCTGGGACACCATCGTCTTTTTCAAGAAGGGCAAGTTTTACGAGTTGTACGAGAATGACGCAACGGTCGGGCATCAAGAGTTTGACTTCAAGATGACAGACAGGGTCAACATGCGCATGGTTGGCGTCCCAGAGAGCTCCCTGGACCACTGGGTCAACCAGTTCATCGCCAAGCAGTACAAGGTGGCGCGCGTCGACCAGATGGAGACCAACCTGGCCAAGGAGATGCGGGAGCGCCAGGATAAGAGCGGGAAAAAGGCGGACAAGGTCATCTCCCGCCAGCTGGCCTGCGTGCTTACCGCAGGCACCCTCGTGGATGGCGGCATGCTCCAGGACGACATGGCCGCTTATTGCGTCGCCATCAAAGAGTCCGTTGTCAACGACTCGCCGGCCTTTGGCATTGCGTTTGCCGACACTGCCACGGGCCGGTTCTTCCTGTCCGGGTTCGTCGACGATGCCGACCTCACAAAGTTTGAGACGCTCATCGCGCAGACCGGACCTCGTGAGCTCCTGTTGGAAAAGTCGCACTTGTCGACCAAGGCGCTTCGGATCCTTAAGAACAACACCAGCCCCACGACCATCTGGACCCATCTCAAGCCGGGCACCGAGTTTTGGGACGCAGACGTGTCGCGCAGGGAGCTCAACTGCGGGGGCTACTTTGCCACGGAGGACGGGGCCGACGAGGTCTGGCCTGAGGCGTTGCGGCATTTCAAGGACGACGACCTCGTCATTTCTGCCCTGGGCGCACTCGTGTCGTACCTCAAGTTCCTGAAGCTTGAGCGCCCGCTGCTCTCACAGGGCAACTTTGAGACGTACAGCCCGATACAAAAAAATGGAACGCTGATCCTGGACGGGCAGACGCTGGTCAACCTCGAGCTGTTTTCCAACACCGCTAATGGCGGCTCCGAAGGGACGTTGTTCAGCCTGCTTAACAAGTGCGTCACCCCCTTTGGAAAGCGCCTGTTTCGGCAGTGGGTTGCCCACCCCCTGTGCGACATTCGGCGCATCAACGAGCGGCTGGATGCCGTCGAGATGCTGAATGCAGACCCGTCGGTTCGCGAGCAATTCGCGTCGCAGCTGGTCAAGATGCCGGACCTGGAGCGACTCATCTCCCGCATCCACGCCGGGGCATGCAAGCCGGAAGATTTTGTGCGCGTTTTGGAGGGCTTTGAGCAGATAGAGTACACAATGAGCCTCCTCAGCGCGTACAAAGGCGGCAACGGACTGGTGGACCGGCTCATCTCGTCGATGCCCGACCTTGAGGAGCCTCTCAGCTACTGGAGGACGGCATTTGACCACCGCAAAGCGCGCGAGGAGAAGCTGCTGATCCCCGAGCGTGGCATCGACGAGGACTTTGACGAGAGCCTGGGCCGAATGGACGCGATCAAGGGTGAGCTCAATGAGCTCCTGAGCTCCAAAAAGTCGGAGCTTAAGTGCAAGACGCTCAAGTACACGGATGTCGGCAAGGAAATCTACCAGATGGAAGCGCCGAAGAGCGTCAAGGTACCGACGAGCTGGAGACAGATGTCGGCCACACAAGCCGTCAAGCGCTGGTACTTTCCCCAGCTGACGCAGCTAGTCCGGGAGCTCCAAGAGGCTGAGGAGACGCATTCCCAGCTCGTGCGGGAGGTGGTCTCGCGTTTCTTCAAGAAATTCGACATCGACTACGACACCTGGCTGCGGGCCATTAAGATTGTTGCCCAGCTGGACTGCCTCGTCAGTCTCGCCAAGGCGTCTTCGTCCCTGGGAGAGCCCAGCTGCCGGCCGCAGTTTGTCGACGAGGAGCGCAGCCTGGTGGAGTTTGAAGAGCTGCGACATCCGTGCATGCTCAACACGGTCGACGACTTTATCCCAAACGACATTAAGCTCGGTGGTGACCAAGCCAAGATCAACCTGCTCACCGGCGCCAACGCTGCTGGAAAGTCGACGGTTCTCAGGATGGTGAGCGCCCTCTGCTTTCTGCATCATGTCTTGATAACTAACATCTGTCTAGTCTTGCGTGGCCGTCATCATGGCTCAGATCGGATGCTTCGTCCCGGCCGTGTCGGCGCGGCTCACGCCCGTCGACCGCATCATGTCTCGCCTCGGCGCCAACGACAACATCTTCGCCGCGCAGTCGACCTTTTTCGTGGAGCTGTCCGAGACCAAGAAGATCCTGTCAGAGGCAACGCCGCGTTCGCTGGTGATTCTGGACGAGCTCGGCAGGGGAACGAGCTCATACGACGGCGTGGCGGTTGCACAAGCAGTCTTGCACCACGTGGCGACGCACATTGGATGCGTGGGCTTCTTTGCGACGCACTACCACTCCATTGCGACAGAGTTTGAAAGCCACCCCGAGATTCGGGCACGGCGGATGCAGATCCACGTGGACGACAAGGAGCGCAGGGTGACGTTCCTGTATAAGCTGGAGGACGGCGTGGCCGAGGGTAGCTTCGGAATGCACTGCGCGGCCATGTGCGGCATCTCGAACCGCGTGATTGAGCGCGCCGAGGTGGCAGCAAAGGAGTGGGAGCACACGAGCCGGCTGAAGGAGAGCCTGGAAAAGGCCAAGACGGGCTGCTACATCCCACTGGGGATCCTCAGCGACATCGGCACGCTGCTGGGTGATAAGGGCGATGTGGGCGACGCGGGCGTGGAGGTGCTGCTGAGGGCAATTGAGTGTCTGTAGACTGTTAAGAGATGCCAGCGACAACTAGGACGCAAAGGGAGTCTTGGGAGGATCTGGGTTTGCCGACGGTGTTTGACATTACTTGCCTGGGACAGTGGGTTTCGGTGCGAGGGGCGCTCTGGAGGAGATAGAGAAACGAGCGCCATATAATGCCAATGGACAAGGTTGAATTTCACTCGGGGGCATCGTGGCAATCACGCGAGAGCAAGCAAATCGAGGCCAGGTATAAACGGAAAACGCCCAGGCGAACTCTTTGGCATAAATCTCCCCCCTCGTCTATGGTACTGCACATTCCCCCGGTATGTAAACGCCCTTAATTCTTTCTGGAAATCAATAAACCACACTGGCAACACAGACTCCGACTCCCCGACCCGGACACGACAACTTCTACCCCCCCTTTTCGATACCACAGCCTCCGTGGCGGCAACTCACGGCTTCCTGCTGCCCAGCCTAGCCGACCTCCTGGGCGGCTCCTCGGCTGTCTTCCTGGGTTGTATTGTTTTCCGAGGCGAGGGGCCGGTGGCTTTCTTGGGGGCGGGCTCGGCCTTGGCCTTCTTCGGCTCGGCCTTCTTGGCTGGCCTGCGGCCTTTCTTCCCTACCTTTGCAGGCGGCGAGGGAGACGCCGGGGCAACAGGCGGCTCGAGGGGACCCTCGGGTTGATGCGCCGCGTCAGCCGCCTGCTCCTTGGCCGCCGCCGCCGCCGCCTCGGCCTCGGCTTCGGCCTTGTCCCGCTCGAGCCCCTCGTCCATCGCCAGCCCCTGTGCCTGCGCCTCGGCCTCGGCCTCGGCATCGACCTCCCCGTCCTTGATGGCGGCCAGGTCGTCTACGTCCGGCTGCAGGCCGTCTGCCGAGTCCTCGTCCGTCTCGTACTGGTACGCCGGGTCGAGCTCTCGCATGCGCCGCCGCTTGCGCCGCCGGGCGGCTTCCGGGTCGACGGGGTCGCCGTCGGAGGTGTCTGAGGTGTCGGGGCGGAGGTCGTCGGCGGAGTCGACGTCGCTGTTGTACTCGTAGTCCGAGTCGTCCGGGTGCCGCCGGCGGCGCTTTCTACCTAGGCGACGACCGTCGCCTTCGACGATGGGGAGGGGGTCGTTGCCTGGATGATGACGGTGCTTGGGCTTGGGCGTCTGCTTCTTCTTGCTGCCGGGCTGTTTTGGGCCCGGGATACGACCAGGCGGCTCGCTCAGCACTCGCCGAGACTGGACGTCCTCCTGAGACCCTTCCGGGATGGTGATTTCCGGCTGCGCCATGACCGCGTCCTGGGCTACGCACGTCTCGATGTGCCGCGTGTTGTGGTACCAGTCCGCCTGCGCATGGCCCTCCCAGAACCGCGCGCCGCAGTGCGGACAGAAGCGTCCCGGCTGCGCGCCGTACCCCCGGCAGCACGCCTCGTGGACCTCGCGGCCGCCAGGGAGGAGCGTGTTGCCATCGAGGCCGCACCGCTGGCAGAACTGGCCGGCCTCAGAGCCCGCTGCGTGGCCGCACGAGGCCGCGACGCCGTCGCAGCGCCCGCTCCTCGCGGCGTCGAGGGCGCTGCCCCAGCGGTAGTCGCCGCATTCCGTGCAAAAGGTGCACTGCGCGCCGTGGTAGATGCCCGGCGTGCAGTGGCGGTCGTGGTACGCTTGCTCGGCCTCGCTGAAGAACTGCCGTCTATCGCGGCCGCAACGGTCGCAGAACTTCTGCCTCGCGCCGTATGGAGGAAGCGGGTTCGCAGCCCCTCGCCAGCGTTCGTCGTCTTCAGCCCCTGGACGGCGCACGTCGACTGGCGGCGCCGAGTAGCGGTTCGTGGCCCACATGGACGCGGCCTGCCCCTGGCCCCTTTTCAGTGCAATTGACACCGTCGAGCTGCCGTCGCGCTGGTTGATGGTCGCCCGCCTGACGCCCAGCGCCTGCATGAGCTTGTCCCTGTGCCTGCCGCGGAGGTGCGCGTCCTTGGCCTCGTCGGTCCACCACTCGGGCAGCGGCTCCTCGCACCAGAGGCATTTGTGCGCGACGTGGCGATCGCGGACGTGGTGCTCAAAGGCGGCCTTTTCGTCGCCGCGGAAGGTGAAGCCGCAGCTTGCGTGCGGACAAGCCGTCACGGGGTTGCCGCGCTGGGGGTGAGCCGGGGGCTCGACGATGGCTTTGCTCTCGCTGGGCGGTGGTGGTTCGCGGCGGCGTTCAGGGGCGGCATCATGATGCTCAGGGGAAGTATGAGGATGGGCAGGCACTGGCAAGGGCTTCTTGACAGGGGCGTTTGACGGGACAGTAGCTGTGACTCCATGTCCGGCAGCGCGTCCCTGAACCGCCCTCGCATTCCCGTCGGCAGCCCGTCCGTACCGCGGCCCCCAGACGTTGCTCCGCGCAATCTGCCCCCTCCACTCCCACTTCGCCGGCGGCCAGACATTCACCTGGGCGTTCCTGGTGGCCAGCTGCGCCCTGATGCTGAACCACTCGTCGTCGGTGGTCCGCGGCCCGACGAAGAAGGTCGACGCCTCGATCTGCGCGCCCCTGTTGGACAGCAGCGCGCGGATGCTGACCCGGTGCATCCGGGGCTCGTACAAGACGCCGGCGCCCACGGCGCGCGACAGCTCGGCGACGGCGGCGCGGAACTCGTCGGCCGTGGAGGACAGCGGCGGCAGCGGGCGCAGGCGCTTCTCGGGCGGCGCGTCCGAGGGCCAGCCGGCGTGCATGTGCACCTCGCCCTGCTTATACTGCGGGTAGAGCACGATGAAGGGCGGCGCCGTGTCCACGAAGCGCGTGAGCGCCTTGCAGACCTCGACGGCCGGCGTCGCGCCCTCGTCCATGACGGCGTCGGACATGGGGATCAGGGTCGTGACCTGGCGCCGGTCGACGCGCGCCGGGTCGAGCGTCGCGTCGCCGCACAGCAGCCGCACGTAGGGCACGCCGACGGCCTCGTCGCCGAGGAACTGCGTCACCATGCGGCGCATGTGCTGGATCGCGTTGGGCAGCCGGCCCGGCTGGTGAGGCCTCAGGTCCGCGGCGCTGACGACGCTGACGATGCCGGCCGTCGGCTCCGGGTAGAAGCCCGGCAGCACGAGCGCCATCTGCGCCGGGAGCAGCGGGTACTGCCTCAGGAGGACGGTCTCGGCCTGCTGCCGCGGGTGGATGGCCTGCACGTCGCTGGGCCGCAGGGGCACGACGCAGTAGGAGCGCGAGAAGGAGGCCACCCTGTCGTCCGAGGCTTTGGCCAGCTGGAGGACGGTGTGGCAGGGGCTGTCGTCGCCGCCGCGCCCGAGCAAGACGTCCACGGCCGTCTGGATGTAGGGGATGTACTGGCCGGCGTCCCAGAGGCGGATGTGCGGCCCGTCCGGGCCCGTGATCTTGGGAAAGGAGATGTACGCGGCGGATGCTGGCCCGCGGCTCTGCGGCTTGTTGATGTCCGTGCAGGTATGCTTGATCTGGGCAACGTCCGCCTTGAGCTGGCCCTCCGTCGGCTTCCACATCGCCGGCGTCTCCTCCCCCTTGAGCCGGACAAACAGCGCGCAGCAGTCGGCCGGGTGCTCTACGCCATCCTCCTCCTCCTCCACCTCCTCACCGAGGCCCCAATGCTCTGCGATGTAGCCCGCCGCCCTCCCCTCCAAACCGCGGCCCAGCTCGTCCGCGACCTCGACGAGCTTGCCCTCGCGCGCGTTGAAGTGCGCGAGGACATAGGGCGACGTCGAGCCGGGCGGCAGCGAGAGGAGGGTCTGCACGGCGGACTCGAACGTGTCGACGTTGCTGAGGAGGAAGGGCACGGCGCCCTGGAAGCCGTGGAGCAGGACCCATTCGTCGTCGCCGTGGGAGGACGCCTCGTCGCTGCCGTCATACTGGGTCTCGTCGTACTGGGTTTCGTCGCCGTAGGTTTCGTCGTAGTGGCTTTCGCAGCCGTCGTCGGTTTCCTGCTCGCTGTAGGAGTCTGAGCCGCTGCCGCAGAGATGGAGTGCCGTCTGGTCTGTTGGAGGTACCGTACGTGTGTCACTAGGGCTTTGTTTGCCTGACTGTTTGTTAGTTACATTCTCCGGGGGAATGAATTTGGATGCTCGCCTTGTTCGCCCCTTTGCTCGATAGCCACGTCGATCGTGTCTCCTGCTATTTCCCCCGCAGGCCTCAAAGGCTCAGCCGGGAGTCCTTGATACGCCATGGCCAGCTCAATCGCCAGACCTTCCTCGGTGCCCTGGAATCTCTAGCAGCGCGCCGTGTCTCTTCGTGCGGTCTGTCTGCAGCGTCTACAGTTCTGACCGATAGATGTCACGAGACAACACGCCCCGTAAAAAATAATCGTCTCTGAGAGTGTCTCTGCCAGGGCTTTCCCGGACGGTTTAGCAGTTGTCTATTCGCGATGCCTATCTTTTCACGCGCGGTGGCTGGTGCAAGCGGCGAGTTCGATGCGTTTCTGAGTCTCAGTGTCGGTGGTATGGAAAGCGTCTAGGGTCCCGTCATGCGCTGACAGGCGATATTCACTGCGCGCCGACGGATGATACGGCAGTGAGGAAGCTGGTGTATATCGTGACGCAGCTACCCTGTTATTCACTGCTATAATGCAATTTGATGCACATGCGGATGGCGCAGGTGCGCATGGCTGATTGATGAGTATCCTCTTGAAGAGATGAGCAGACAAAGAGATGACGTTAGTTGGTACACAGAAAGAAACGTCGAGCGTGATGCGCGACAATGGCTCCGCTGATGAGGCATCGTGCCGGTGAGCAATCGCCGCATGTGTAACACGCGATTGGCCCATGCTTGACGTCCATTGTTCCACGGCTCGAAATAGTTGCCTTCCAGGCGTCTTTGTCACAGTTGTGAGATGTGTATGACAAAGAAGGGCGCTACAAAGACACCCGTCCGCAGTCGGACATGACAGCTCACATGGAACTCATTCGTAGCCTCATGCCGCTGAAGATGGTGAGGCTGGGTTAAAATTACCTGGTTGAGACGGGACTGAGAGAGCAGTTTGGTATGTACCGTTCCTTGACATGTCGATAAAGCACAACCTCCACCCCAACTCTCCTGTGATGCACGAACGGGCGCCTCGCGCTCGTGTGTCCATGATACGGAGAAACCAACGCGAGGGATCTACGGGTCCACGTGGAATTCATTGCAGCCATTGTCGGCTCGCAAAGACACTCCGAGGACCACGCGGTGGCCATGGCTCGACCAGTGAAACTTCTCAAAGGATCGATCGTTGACGACAAAGGGTTTTCAGAATGGCCGTGTCAAGTAGCAGCGCATTGATACAGCGTGCTCAGGGGGCTTCATCACACAGAGCTCGGTCTGCGCAGTGCCACAGGTAGTAACACTGTGATGTCGTCAACACTGGCTCTCCCGGTGGTGCCAAGACCCCGCCGGGCTCGGCGTCCGAGTGGGTCCTTGTCTCGTCCGGTCCCGTAGAGCCGCGCCGACGTGCTCTGCTCTGCTGGAGAGTTGAGCACCGGGTTTGTTGCCTCGACTCTGTGGCGTACGCTGGCGGAACCGGAGTAGTGATGCAATATATCCATGCATAGAGACATAAGACTCTCCCGTGTCGACGACGCGGCTTGATTGCGTGCTGGAGCAGCTCAACGGTTCCTCGGGAACGGCGCAGATGCATCCACCACTCGCTCGGAGCTGTGCCTCGCGCGGAAGAGAGCCATGCCTCATACAACGGCACGGTCTCGCGGACACGAGGCAGCGACGCGTGGACCCGGCCGGCCGCGCAGATGTGCATCGCTCCTCGTACACATCGCGGCCTCGACTTTCGAAGCCTTCGATGTCAAGCCTGCGGCGACATGTTTGAATCGCCGATCCGAGTGGAACCAGGCACCTTTTATCAAACGAGGGAGGCTCCCACTGGAAGCGCCCTGTCCAGGGACGATTGTAATATTAACCCCCAGCATGATGCATTCGCAAGGGAGTCTAGAACACCATCTCGTCCCTCCAGGTCTCGATCAGGCATGGCGCTCCCGGAGTCTTTGGCCCGCGCCCCTGGCGGCAACGCCCAGATCAGGCCTTCAGCCCGACTACCTTGGCATATCCCAGGTGGCTTGACAACTTACTCGTTCCTTCTGACCCCGTCTCCGCCCACGTGCAGGTCGTGAGGAGTCGAGGACCCTTGGGGGCCCCGCACGCTGTCAGTTGTCAGTACGAGTGCTACGAGTCCTCGTATCTTCCGTCTTCCGTCTTGCGTCCATCTCTTGTCAGTCTCCATTCCTCTCCTTTGCGCAACAACACCACGGCTGCGGCGCGCAGCTCTCAATCGATTGCGCGCTCCTCCGCCCGCGCGCCGACCCGGCTATCCGTCTGCCCGCGAGAGGGCCTCTGCCTCTGCGGCGCACAGCGACGGCGCACAGCGACAGCGCACGACGACGGCCGTCGACCAGGATGCTGCGCAGCCAACGATAGGGCGACGTTCCTGGCCATGAGAGTCGCCATCCGGGACCAGCTGGCCGCGCTCGTCATCCTGGCCGTCCTCGTCGGCCTCGCCATCGTCTCGGTCCCGACGTGGATCTACGTCCACAGCTTCGTCGGCGTCGAAGCCGACGGTCTCTCCTTGACCGCGTCGCTCAAGGCCGCCAGGATCGCGTCCGAGATCGACCTCCTCGGCACGCTCTGCCAGAGCATCTCGACCCGCGTCCTGCTCCAGCGGGCCCTCATCGACTTCTACAATGGCATTGCCAGCGATCCCTTTGCGAATGCCCTCGCCGACCTGCAGAGCGCAATGAGCACCGGCGACGTCACCGGCCTGCTCCAGGCGAGGTTGTATTCCAGGAATGCCACCGGCAACTCCTTCGGCCTCCTCAACGCGACGGGCACCGGCGTGGGCAAGCAGTACAGCAACATCCAACTCCCCTACCCGGCGCCGGATGGGTCCAGGGTCAATCTCAGCGACACCGAGCACGGCTACCCGCCGTCTCTCTATCCCAACGTCACGTACGAGAAGCTCGGATACCCGAATCCCTACGAGCCATCGACGCCAGCCTTCAGCGTCTACGCCTTCCCCGGCCGCAAGCTGGGCGACAATGGCGGCCTCCTGCTTGGCCCCATGATGGTCAACGAAACGTTTGCGTTGGTCTCGCTCACTATCCCGGTCAGATCGCTGAATAACACGGGATTCATCATCGGCTACATGACCTTGGTCGCCTCGGCCGCCTCGCTGATCAAGGTCCAAACCTCGCGCGAGGGCCTAGGCTCATCCGGCATGGTCCTCCTCGTCGGGCCCGCCACTCCGTGGAACAAGTTCAACACGTCCCTGGGCCCCAGCAACGGCACGTATTCTCCGCCAAAGGACGCCTTCGCCGCATCCGAGGCCCGCTTCGTCCTTCCCCCGATCCCCGTTGACGGACAGGACCAGCGCCATGCTACTCGGGACTTCCGGGCCGGTGACTTTGCCAGCCGCTTTGCGCTGTCGCAGTACCCGGGCCTGGTCGATGTCTACAGCCAGAACAATTCGCAACCCAACAACTCCAGCGCAATCTTGTCCACAACTAACGAGCAAGGCATCCGTGTGGCCATTGGTGTTGCCCGTCCCCAGAACACACTCGTCGACTGGGCCGTTGTCGTGGAAAAGGCCGAGAGCGAAGCCTTTGAGCCCATTGACACGCTGAGGAAGATTCTTCTCGGGTGCGTCTTCGGCACTGCGGGCCTTGTGGTTCTCGTGGTGTTTCCCTTTGCTCATCTCAGCGTCGTGCCCATCCGACGGCTCAAGGCCGCCACCGAAAAGTCCATTTCTCCGCCAGGGTACGAGAATGAATTCGAAGACTCTGACACCGAGAATCCGAGCTCGGGCGGCACTTGCTCTGCGGGATCCAAAAAGGGCATGTTTGCCAGCATTCGTCGGAAGATCAAGAAGAGGAGGAAGCCGATGACGCAGGCCGAAGTCGACTCTCATCGTCGCGTGTTCAAGATCCCCGGCCGCGTTGAGGATCGCAAGCACTACGTCACCGACGAACTGACCGAGCTCACGCAGACCTTCAACGAGATGACGGACGAGTTGCTGAAGCAGTATACGTCTCTGGACGAAAAGGTTGCCGAGAGGACCCGAGAGCTGGAGATAAGCAAGAGGGCCGCCGAGGCTGCCAATGAGAGCAAGACGCTCTTCATCGCTAACATTTCTCACGAGCTAAAGACGCCCCTCAACGGCATCATGGGCATGTGCGCCGTCTGCATGGAGGAAGACGACATTGTGCGCATAAAACAATCGCTCAAGACCCTGTACAGATCAGGTATGCTACCCTCTATACCTCACATGGGTGAAAAGATGCTGACTGGCCTTAGGCGACCTCCTGCTCCACCTTCTCGAGGATCTCCTCAGCTTCTCCAAGAACCAAATTGGCCAGCAGGTCAGCCTCGAAGGTAGAGAGTTCCGCTTGGGCGACATCAGGTCGCAGATGCTGTCCATCTTTGACAAGCAGGTGCGCGAGGGCAAGATAGCCTTCAGCGTGACATTTCTCGGCTCCGACGTGGAACATGCCCAGCGAAGCCCCGGCACGGACCGGAACAGCCTCGACAAGGAACTGCCAGCCCTCGGCCCTCCAGGTATGGGCCGTGTCAAGGACGCGTACCTTTGGGGAGACCAGCACCGAATCCTGCAGGTCATCATCAACCTTGTCAGCAACAGTCTGAAGTTTACCCCCGAAGGAGGCAAGGTGGAGCTCAGGATTCGGTGCGTCGGCGAGATCGAGCAGAGCAGCGACGAGAGCAGGAAATCGTCCCTTTCCAAGAACGGTTCTTCGAGGGCCGGACGCAGCCGACACAGGCACGGCTCGGGATCCGCACACTCAGCCAGCTCCCGAGCCACGAATGCTCCCGGCGCGGCGATTCAAGGCGGCACGGCTCTTGCGATCAACCCCATGGACCCCAAGACGTCGCGTCACGTTCACGTCAGAGAGCGGTCGCCAACGCCGCCGCCGCCGAATGCGAAGCCGTACATGTTCGAGTTCGAAGTCGAGGATACCGGTCGAGGTATCCCCGAGCACATGCAAGAGAAGATCTTTGAGCCCTTTGTGCAGGGCGACTTGGGTCTCAGCAAAAAGTTTGGCGGCACGGGTCTCGGCCTGAGCATCTGCTCGCAGCTCGCCAAGCTCATGGGCGGATCCATCACCATCAGGAGCACCCCGGACATTGGATCGACCTTTACGATGCGCATACCACTCAGGTACGTCAAGGACCGCGTGCCGAGCACCGCGTCGAGCAGTACAAAGTCCAGACCCCCTAGCACTGGGTCTGCCAGCGACTCCACCCACCGCAACTCGCTCGGCAGCGTAACGGCTGCTCCCCCCGAACAAAAGGCCAGCAACACCACGTCCAGCGTGCTGGAGGACAAACAGCCTCGCCTCGTCGGCCTCAGCGCGCCCTTCTTCGCGTCAAATCCGAATCCGCCTCCTGCCAACAAGAAAGACCAAAAGGCCGCCATCGACAAGGCCATGGCGAATAAAGAGGGCCAAGGCAAGCTGCGCGTATTGGTTGCAGACGACAACTCGACCAACATCGAGGTTGTGAGCAGGATGCTCAAACTCGAGGACGTCTACGATGTCACCATTGCCAAGGACGGCCAAGAGGCCTACGAGATGGTCAAGGCGAACATGGAAAAGAACCAGCACTTTGACGTCATCTTCATGGACATCCAGATGCCCAACCTGGACGGTCTGCAATCGACTCGCCTCATCCGCAAGATGGGCTACCTGGCGCCCATCGTTGCCCTGACCGCCTTCTCGGAGGAGAGCAACGTCAGGGAATGCATGGAGTCAGGCATGGACGAGTTCCTCAGCAAGCCGATCCGGCGGCCCGCCCTGAAGAAAGTCCTCACCAAGTTTGCGACTATCCCGGAGGAGCCCGAGATGGCCGTGTCGAGGAAGGCGACGATGGAGAAAACGCTTTCGACAGTGAATGGGAGCAGCCAAGAAACGATCTCATAGAAGCAACAGAACACTTCACGTCAACAGAGACGTCCTTTGCCAACTTCGTCCAATGGCCATCAAGACGCGGCAGAGATATTGGTCTTGTGTTTTAAACATTATAGAAACTAGTATAACACTGTAGAAACAGCACAGGCGTCAATGGGTTCTTTTGCCAGGAGTAATCCAGCGGCTGACACGTCAACTAAGGGAGCCATTTTCTCTTCGGCAGGTGTATATTCTTGGACATAGATGCATCGTGTGCCACAACATGCTATGAAGTAGAGAGATTACTACCTTGTTTTATCTAAATCATCCTAATGTCCTGGGCTGCGCCGAGTCACCCGACCTCAGCTGAACTGCTTACCCCGCTGTCATACTGTCACGACAGCGAGTTGCGGTGTTTTTGCCAAGCCAAACATCGTAGCCCAACTCTGCCTCACATCGCCCGTCGCGACTCTTGTGGGATTCCATGGATCTACTCTGCGTTCCGGACGAGCCATCTGCGCCAACCGAAAGATGCCCATACGCGTGTGCCGAAGAACGGGACGGCGCCGTGTATCGCATGTACCCTCAGCGAAAAGGCCTGTCGCGACTGGTTCCCATGAGCCTAAGCCAGATCCCAGAAGTCCCAACACCGGGTGACCAGCCTTTGCTGGAAGGCCTCTACCCAACGCCGCGGGAGGAGCTGCAGCTATTTCTGCAAACGTGGCTCTTCTTCGGCCTCGGGGCCGAGTTCTTGGCCTGAACGAAGTGGAGCCTGGCGTGCGGCTCATCAACGAAGCCGAAGGGGCAAGAGAGATTGCGCTCCTCTACAAGGAGTGCGTGCTCGAAGATGAAGGCATCAAGTATCTCACCGGCGCCCCCGTTCTAGAGAAGTCGCAGCTGATCCTGGAGAGGATCAAGCTCGCCCCGGACATGATCCAGAGGCTGCTCTACCTCCGCGACGCCTCTACTATTCCGTCGTCATGCTGCACCTGATCCAGACCAACGTGGACTACCGCATCCGGAACTCGATAGCGACCCTCGGGGAGCTGTTCTCCACAGGCCTGTACGCGGCCACGACGCTGGCCCAGCCCTGGATCGAGCTGCCGATTGTCGGGCTGAACTGGTACCGCGACTACATCAAGGCGGGGGGCGGCCTGGAGGCGCAGATGCAGCAGATTGGTGGCTGGTGCCCGAGCGAGATTGAGAAGATACGGTCGCAGTTCCAAGATGTCTTCACGATGCACTGCATGAGCCGGCTGAGGATGCCGGAGCAGCATGGGGATCACCAGGGTTGCCGTTGCATGCCTGCAGGGCGTTCAAGATGGACAATGGCACGTATAAGCCGCGGCATGTTAGCGGCGACTGTGGATGCGCCCACATTGAGGTTCATATCATCAGTCCTGACCATCTTGCGCTCAAATGGCTCCTATCCTGTGATACGAGTGGAACAGTCATCGGAAAACCTGGATGGGCTACGACTGATTGCTGAGCCATGGACGCCGGGTACATCGTACGTGGCTCTGTCACACGAAAGTGCTGCAAAGCAACTCGAAAACCAACAACTTCTGCAGCTTTTCCTGCTAGGTTTGGGCTGATGGCCTGGACAACCCGAATCGCAACTCCCTCCCCAGGTGCCAGATGGCGAGGCTCGCCCGCATACAGCCTTGGTACAGGAACAAGCAGAGACGAACAAGACCGGGCAAAGCGCCCCATACCGAATATTGGCGACACCCTCTGCTGCCCCGTGGAGTTGGAAGGCAAACTGACTGCACTGCAAAGAATTGCAGACGTGTATCGCCAGGCAACCCACGTTCTAGTGCTGGATTCCTCGCTGGCGGCCTTCAAGTCCGAAGGCACGCACCCGGCTGAGCTTCTCCTGAGGACATTTGGTGCCTCGCCGTGGATGAGACGGCTATGGACGCTGCAAGGTACACCGTCGCCTTGAACCTCACTGGTCTGTACCATATACTGACGGTGATGGCAGAGGGCGCGCTCGGAAGCAGCCTATTCATCCAATTCGCAGACCGTGCCGTGGACAGCTCTGCTTTACTGCAGAGACTGTTCGAAGTCGGCTATGAGGACTCGCGCTACATGCGCATATGGCAGGACGTGTTGCTTGGCGTTGGGATGAGGTGGATCGTTGTATGACATAGGGGCCTCACGCCTCCTGGCAGCATCCCTGAATCTGAAGCGTTAGTGACCCTATATATGCTCAGACTTTATTGATGCACCCCACCTCCTACTATTACGAAATGAACGGCTCATTTAGTGTGACTCTAATAATATGCCAGTGATAGGAGTGCAAAAAGTGTGTTCTTTGAAGTGTAACTGGCACAGACGGCAGTATATTACTATTTGTATCTCTTATCTGCCACTACTACAACTCTCCAATCCGCCTGATTCAAAAATTTCCAAAATATCCCGACACTGGGTAATCTAATAGAGCGAGATAAAGGCATGGTCAACTCTACAACTACTCGCAAGTCGATTGTCCAGTCATGGCATCTAGCTGAGTTCCGGGACACTGGAGATGAGACTCGCGGTTGGCGCAGCGGTAGCCATGTTGACCGGATGAAAATCCCGAAGATTTTCAAAGTAAATACGCATAAAGTAGAGACTTAGTCAAAAACATGCGAGAGAAAAGTAGAATTTGGGCTTAGGTGTTGGGCCAAGGATGCTCTTTAGTATTGCGAGCTATGGCAGAGGCGGAGATGTGAGACCGATGCTACCAAGGCAACTACTAGTGTCGAGTTGATAACTGAGACTCACGTCTGCCACAGAGAACCCCCTCGTTATAGGCACCCAATCAAGGAGCTACTTTGTCGTGAGATGTGCTACTTACATTGTCGCAGAAAGAAACTACAACGCTGTGCCGAGTCTCCTTCACCGCGATCGCTACACGCATATGAGGATGACCCGACCCCTCCTGCTCACCATGCAATGAAGCACCAAGAAAGGAGCAGCCAGAGTAATATTTTGGCCTACTGAACCGTCGTCCTGGACATCCCATTGAAGCCAATATAGAGGTTGCTCAACAATATGACGCCAATAAGGGACTGACCCCAACAGCGTGCTCAACAATGGCGGTGAAGCTTGCAAATTACTGCATGCCTCGGTGGGATATGATTGCTTGCAGGACCTCATCACGGAGTAATTCCGATCACCTACATTTGCGCTCTGACGGATGCTTCACTGCTTAACTGCATTGAACGCGATCAATGAGGTGCTAAAATCTCATGCTTGAAAATTCCTCGTATCTAATATATTAACAAACCGGTGAAATGATAATCTACAACATATGTGTACATGTCTCGCATTCCATTACTCAAATATACCGCTCAGTATGGATGCCTACAATGCAACCATGCCAGCACCAATGAGGGCCATGACCAAGTACAAGCCAACAGAAAACTCGCCGAGGGTAAAGGCGCGAGGCAGAGGAGCCCCCGTGACTGCAAAGTTATCCGAAGTAGAGTTCTTGGAGGTGGCCAAGACGGCAGTGCAGTTATCCTCCTTGGTGGCGACCTGAGTCTTGGCTTGGCCATTAAAGTCACAGGCGCCCGAAGCCTTGTTAAGACTCTGGTAGTAGGCATTGAGGACGAAGGCAAGCTTGTCTTGGTCGGCGCACATGCTGTATGCGCCGTACACACCAGTGGACGAGTTCCCGTTGATACCGCTGCAGAGTGATGCGTCCTTGCCGCAGATGTAGCCGAATATGTCGCCGAAGCTCTTCGTCGTGAGATTACTGGCCGGGACACACTCGCTGGACTTGACCATGCAGCTGCATGCGAATTCGTCCGGGGTCGGGGGCAAGACTGAGCTGGCTGCCCAAGTAGAGTTTACCTGCGGACAGCTTGCGGGCTTGTTGGTCGGGTTGTAGTCGTCCATGCTGATGGCCTTGGGGGAAGCTGTGCGGACCTTTTGCTGGAGAGCAGAGAAGTCCTTGAGCTTGGTAGCCGTGTTGCCATTAATCTTCACCAAGCCTGAATAGTGGATTAGCATGCTAAGACGGTACCGCGAAAGTCTTGGACTGTGCAGGAGGCTTACCGTAATCGTTGGCCTCCTCAAAGTACTGGTAGACGATGCCGCCGCTGACAACATCGCTCATGTTCGAAGAGTAGAGGGCGGTGGTCTCGTCAAAGGTACGGTCTGCGGCGCCATTGGGGAGGTTGCAGCCGTACTCGGCGAAAAACATGGGGACAGAATACGTCCGAAAGAAATCGATCAGACGGTTATAGCCCGTTGACTGGAAATCGCTCGACCCGCACCACGAGTAAATGTTGTAGCCAAAGAAGTCTGCAGACTCGTTCGTCGGGCCGCAGTTGAAGTAGTTTGCAATCTGATCGCGGATGGGGGGATCATCGTTGGCAGCATAGCCGACGCCCATCCAGCGGTAGTTCTTATCCTTGATGTACTTCTTCGTGTCTCGAATGGCGGCCTTGACGTATGCGGACGCGCCGGTATTGTTGTTCTGGTTGCTGACCTCGTTGCCGGCGAAGAAGCCGACGACGTTGGGGTACTGAACCAGCGCATCGACGACTTTTTGGTAGTGCGTGAAAAGGGCTACATTCCACTCCGGGTCATTGCGGTTGATGGACAGACTCGGCTCGCTGAGGTCGGAGATGACATAGATGCCGGCATCGTTGAGCAGCTTCATGCAGGCTGAATGGTCCGCAGAAGGGTCGATGGCGTAGGTCCGGATGATGTTGGTGCCGAGGTCGGCGAGGAGGGGGACATCTCGCTGGCAGATGCTCGCATCACTGAGAGGGTCGACGAAGGTCGCATTAGTGGACGTGGCACCGGCCGCGGATGTGTCCTGCTGGTAGGCGACGCCCTTGAGGAAGAATTGGGTGCCGTTCTCGTAGAAGAACTTGGAGCCCTGGAGACGGTTGTTAGCCGGGACGCGGTAGGAACGCGACAGCGAGACGGTAACGGGCATGCCTTCATCTGAATTGAGGGCAGGTCATCGCCAAGAGCGCCGCCTGCCAGCGCAAACAGTGCCAAGAAGAGTCTGAGGATAATCATCGCGTCGTGGACCTTCCGATTGATGTTCGTCGGTAGTTGGTCGGCGAGATGCGACCAGTTGCGCGCTCAAAACGAAACGCCTCGCGCAACTCCCCTCGGATCCCGAGGAGACCAGAAATTAAACGAGCGTCGAGAGACGTGAAATAAGGCGCTTGATATACAAAGTAAGTGTCTAGAGTGAGTGCAAGGTGCCTGCGAACGAGAGAAGCAGCCAACGCCAAAGAAATGGCGAGAGATGAGGAAGTCAAAACTCCAACAATGGGAATTGGCGCCAGCCAGCGTCTTGAATCATTTTAGAGATTGAGGCCTTGCCCCTAGCCCAGACAAACATGGCTTTCTGTCCGACTCAGCCGGTGCCCTAGATGCCGCATTTCCGTCCATCGTGCGTCCCACGAGATGCCGAAGCCGACTAAGACAGACACCAATGGGGCGGTGCACACGCGGCCTCGTTAGTGTAGTGCTGTTTTTGGCAGTCGAGTCAGGCCTCAAACGGCACCAGGACGGAGTGGGTGGATGGGGAAGTATAGCAGACGGCGATAGGCCGGGTCCATCGGCAAGAACTCAATTCCAGCCCCAGTCTGCCGTGGCAGACTCGTTCGTATTGATGCTGAGTCGACATTCGTCGCTCGTGCGACGATGTGAAGAAACGAAACAGACGGGCTGAATACCGCTCTTTCCACTAACCAAGTCCTAAACCTAACATACGATATACTATAGGAAGCGCAGAGGTACGAAGTACAACGCACCTATAGAGCAACTGTCGGGCCATGATCTCACCTGACCCGGAGGCGGAGCCCTGCCGGTTCGCATGCCGCAATGGCATCAGTCGATCCCCGCCCATCCTTTGCTCGGAGAGGCCGTACGCGGCTGGTGCATCTCCCCTGCAACATGGACGTTGGCTTATCAGTTCGATCAAGACACCTCGGCAGAGATCAATAATCGACGGGAACTCACCCACCAGTCACCAATTAAGGCGCCGCGCTGCACCGTGTTGAGTTTACACTCAGTACGTGGGTGGAGTTGGCCCAACCGGGCGGACCACTGGACAGCGGACGCTACGGAGATGCGGGGCCGCTCCCGGGACTGGACGCAGGAATGCCGTTGCGTCATGAGCAGATCATAATACGTCGTCGTGCTGCTCGAGCTGCCCAGAAGCCTGCGGAAGCATCAACATCCATCGAAATACAGCTCTGAATCCGCGTCTCTCAAACGCCCATTGAAACCGTCTTGCACAGCATGGCTGAGCACATGAGAGCATGGCAGGTCGCCTCCCCCGGCAACGTCAACGCCGGCCTGAAGCTCAACGACCAGGCGGCCCGGCCGTCCGAGAAATCCCTCAAGGCCGGCGAGATCCTCATCAAAGTCGTCAGCGCGGGCCTCAACCCGGCCGACTACAAGCTCCCCGAGCTGGGCCTGGTGGCCCGCGGCATCACCAAGTTCCCCAAGACCATCGGCACGGACCTCGGCGGCCAGGTCGCCGCGGTTGGCGAGGGCGTCACGGATGTAAACGTCGGCGACAGCGTGGTGGCCCTCGTGAACCCCCTCAAGGCTCCGGGATCGCTGTCGGAATACGTCGTCGCGCCTCATGACGCCTACGCTCCGCTGCCCAAGGACACCAGCCTCGACTGGGCCGCCGGGGTCGGCACGGCCGGCCTGACGGCCTACCAGTCCATCAAGCCGCACGTCAAGCCCGGCGACAAGATATTCATCAACGGCGGGTCCGGCGGCACGGGCACATTCGGCATCCAGATCGGCAAGCTCTTGGGATGCCACGTGACGGTGTCCTGCTCGACGGCCAAGGCGGCGCTCTGCAAGGAGCTCGGCGCCGACGAAGTCATCGACTACAAGACCACGGACGTGCTGGAGACACTCAAGAAAGCGGGACCGGTGTACAGCCTCGCGGTCGACAACATCGGCACCTCGCCGCCGTACCTCTACAAGTCATCGTCCGCGTTTCTCACCCCAGAGGCACCGTTCGTGCTGGTCGCCGGCCACGCGTCCTGGAGCAACTTTGCGCAAGTCGCGAGCGCCATGTTCCGGCCGGCGATGCTGGGAGGCGGCAAGAACAAGTTCACCATGTTCATGTTCAAGAGGAGCCGCGAAGACCTGTCGCAGCTTGCACAGTGGTTGGGGGAAGGGAAGCTCAAGACGACGGTGGAGTCGACGTATGGGTTCGAGGATGTGTTGGAGGCATTTGAGCACCTCAAGAAGGGGTCTACTGCCGGCAAGCTTGTGGTGCATGTTGCGCCCAAGGCCTGACGAAGTCTATGTTGGAGCATTGCTACTTGAACACCGCCGAGGGGACAGAACGGACAAGGGACGGTGGAATCGGTCACTGATTGTTGCTAATGGGTGTAATAAAGTGCTTGAACATGCCTATGCCTCCTGCGAGGATTTCGCCCTGGGAATCTCTGTTCGTGTTCTGAAGTAGCAGGCCCTCATGAATCGATGCCCGATTCGCTAGCTGGGTCGTCGGCAGTCGAAATGAGGCAGACGCCACAGGCATGTAACATTCGCCGCCGTCGCGACCGTTCGTCTCCGTCGATACTCAGCTTCAGTTCCGTCAACACCCGAGTGATCGAGGATGCTACACGGCGAAGGCTAGTGTTAGCATGCCGCGTCTCTTCCACGTTCCAGGAAATGGAAGCACTCACAATCGAGATGATAAGCATCGCGTACGCAGGCTGGAAATGGCTCAATCTCCTCGCCCGTGATCAAACTCCATAGTGGCTTCAATGGATGACGGCCGCCCACCGGACCAACGTTTTCGGCGGCGAGTAGCCAGTTCCGATCCCTAGGTGCTTCCATCAGCATGCGGGAACGCTGAGTCCAACATCAGATGCCTGACCTTGCAGCATTCTCGCGGGCAAGGGCATCGAGCGCCGAATTGAGCCGAGCGAGTTCCCGTCGCTGCTCCTGTTGCTCCCGTTCCATTTCGTCCAAGCGCGCCATCACGAGCCGCAGAGTCTCGCCTCCATCTGAGCCTGGCAACGCGCCTGCTCGGTCAGATCCAGGGCTCGGGCGAAGCATCGTCATTGTTTCCGACGTGGAGGTGGAGGGTTGAAGGACGGGAAGAGAGGGAGGAGGCGAAGAGGGGGGAGGGGAAGGGGAAAGAGGAAAAAGGAAGTACCTTCTGAGTAAGACACGTGCTCGCTGAATAACGGCTTCGATGGATCTGGGGTCAGACAGAAGAGCATCCAAGCATCCAACAGCGCTGGACCTGTCAGAGAAGTCAAGTACTCAAACATGTCAAGAGCTGCTAATTTAGCCCCGGCAAACGACTAAACCAATAGATCCGTGCCATAGCGACGAAACGGGCAACATCTCAAGTAGGGTCCACAACTCCACATGTTCTCTCCACTGCAGGCTTTTGACATCATTGACTTGCTGCCTACTGTACTGCAACATTCATAGTGAAATATTTGCCTTTGCATTTGCATTAAACGTATAGGGAAAACCCCCTCAACGTGGGAGGGGGGCAAAAACCTATACGAAGGCATCGCCAGGAAATCTCTCCCTTCCCAATGCGCCCCAGGCCTGGACTCATTTCGTAGGGATATAAGTCTCATGGCTCCTCCTCTCCGCCACAATCCCCACGACCTTGTTGTTCGAGAGGTCGCTGCGCGCCGTCGACAGGACCTCGCCGTCCTGGTCTGCCTGCAGATACGTGGCGCCCGCGAGGTCTCTGTGTGCGCGCCGGTGGCGGTTGTCCTGCTCCACGGCCTCGCAGTCGAAGATGAAGGTGGCCCCGAGGTATGCCGTCTTTGGCGGGCTGCTTACCCTCGAGGCTTCGACGATCCACTCTGCAGAGTTGCCTTGGAGCTTGACGCCCTGGGGTGCCGTGACATGGAAACTGGTGTAGGTGCAGGCAGAGTCGTTGTAGAAGTATATCGTGGCACTGGTAGAACTGTTCGCCCTGATGTAGGAATGCACGAGGTCTCCTGGCTTGACCTGAAACCCGGTGAGTCTCCAGGCGTGTTGAGGATACCACTCCCACCAAGCATGAGTGTGGTACTCGGTGTCTTGGTGGATGGAAGTAGTGCAGATGTGTCCCGTCCCGGCTTGGAGGACGTTGTGGCTCTGGTGGCCATCAATGCCCACCCAGGTAGAGGCTCTGAACGTACCTGAGTCCCAGTGGGTAGGTTTCCAGGCACGATTGTCAGGGAACGGCCGTGAGACATCCCAGGATCCCCGGATTTCCTCAAACTTGAAGCCCGGGGTGGCTGAGATGACGGCGCCCGACCATCTCTTCCGCTTGTGCACTGTTGACGGCGTCTCGCCAGAGCTGGCCGGACGCTCGCTGAGTGGTTCGAACCCGGGGGGGACATAGGTGCGCGGCCACGAGCAAACCTTCATCCACCAGGCATACGACTCGGGCTCGGATGCCGGGTCCGGGCGAGGAGGAATGCCATGCTTGACGAGAAGGTCGTTGTTCGCTTCCATGGGGTCAAATCCCGGCGACGGCGCCTCGGGCAGCTGTACTCCTTCTGGCAAGCCCCCCAAGATGCCACTCAACGTGTCATCTCTGGCGACACGTATGGAATCCATGACTGTTTACCTGTATGCTGTTAGCATATGCAGAGTTGACAACCAAGTGTTCTGAGGATCGAACTGACCTATCTTGGTAGAATGACTTAGGGGTTTATTGTTGGTTTAAAGAACTCAGAACGAAATATGCAAAGCGCTGCATTGCAGCTCCTGTACAACAAAGGCCGACCGATAGGACCTTTATACTTCATCAAATGCCAACCCCGCAGAGATTTGGACCCTGCAGCCTCAATGACTGACGCGTCCATATCTGTAATCCGTTGCCTTGGCTTCAAAGCCAGCCCTTGAAAATTCGCGCGAGGAGCATCTAAAGAGCCTCATCTTGTACCCCTACAGCTCCGGTAGGCTGTTGTTAAGTTACCGATTGGATATGCCTGATGTGAGCCGCTGAAAACGAAATGCAATGCTGCTTTGTAATGTGTGCTGAGATATGATGTGTTGAGATGTGATGGGTTTGGGAAGTCCAGCTTCTTGCTAAGCAAAGCCGAGCCTACGCACTTGAACAATCAGATGCAAGGCAATCAGGCAGTGTGACACTCACCACCTGCGAGCAGTGGTTTCCTGAACTCATTCACGGATTCTGCCGACGCCTCACCATGCGCGCCTTCTCGGCAGCAAATGAGCGGCGGGCGGGCAAGAAATATTGAACGCCACACGGCTGGGATATTCTCCGTACCCTGCTCTCTGCAGAACCCAGAACGCGTTTACGAGTTCATCCGGCCGTGGCCGCAACTTATCTGCAGCCTGGTGCCTCTCGAGGGTCAAGGCGTGCTGCCAGCGTCCATGTTTCATGCATGTCAACTGGGACCCCTCCGAAATATGCAGCTCCTGGCCAAGGGGGCTTGCCTTGGGATCTCTACAATAGCTCAGGATCGGAGACGCAAGGATTCGGTGTGGGAAGCTGGGCAGCGTTCCGATTCGATATGGGAGAACTTGCAGGGCCTATATCCAACCCCGCCTGTCGATTTTCGTAGATGAGCAGCACTTGCACGTTCCCGGGCTGTTATTTCGCAAATAGCCGACTCGAAGAAGAGGGTTGCATCGAGAGTCAAAACTGAGAGATGCAGCTTCCAAGGAGGGGCAAGTTGGGTGGCATCGCTCATCTGCCGTAGCTGCTCAGCCTCACTCTTCTGACACACGGAACTGGCCAGACACTCCTCCCGCACGACTGTGGTGTCTAGTAGCTGCCCGGTTACACAGGCAGCTAAGAGGCACCGCCAACCTATCCATCCTAGTCTCGGGCTCTCGGCATCACGTCCCGGTCTCACCAAAGTGACGCGCCAAATGGCAACATGTAAAAGCCTCAACGCTGCGTGATCCAATCAAGCATCGATATCTGTCGGGCGCTTCACGCTCAGGCGGCCATGCAGAGTCAGCAAATGGTTTGAAGTTATGCAAGCCATGCAGTTGATGCCTTGGCGGTTGAACGGAGGTAGCAAGGGACGTATCCGAGGACTCTGACCAGCCATCGGCTACATGGAGACAAGGAGCATCTAATGACCAAATTCAGTGATCTATTCTTACCAACGCTGCATGGGTCGGCGCCGTCCTCCATATGCCCGGGCAAGACGTCACCCTCTCCCTATAGGCTAAACACCGGTACAGCAATGTTCCTGCTGGAGCAGTTCCTACTGGAGCAATTATGGATCGACTATCAGGACTACTTTTCGTATAGGTCTTCATTCTTACAGCCTATATCCTTTCGGCTGTATGCCTACCGTAAGCAAAGTACCTTTGCTATGAGAGGTGCAAATTCGATGACGGGATTGCGCAGCCTCTAGTTCGCACGTTCTAAGTTGACTCCTGCTTTCTGCGATTTGCTCCATCTCTCCTAGCAATTTGTTTCCTTTCTAATCTGTCAAAGAAAGTAATTCGAAATAAAAGGCGTTTGTGAATGCGATTAGATGCGCTTTGCTAGTTCTTATGATTGAGAAGAAGAAAAATTGGTCGACTGCACTACAGATGGACCAATATCAGGGAAATAGCTGTGCAATAGCTGTGCAGAGAGACTTTGGCTGTTCCAATAGGAACCCCTTAGTTTTAGGAGTAATAGAATCTTGGATCATCTACAGAGTCAATTTTCCATCAGTTCAATCTCGTTTCACCACCAAATGCCCAATACCTTGACATTCAACGCCGGCGAATATTCCTCGCGCTATCGCTTTAAGAGCTACAGTATATAATTGACTTAAAGACGCCGAAATCATATCTGATACTGTCCACGGCAAGGCGCCATGCGTTGTTCACTCCCTATTTTGCTTTGTCTTGTGGCGACGAAGAGCCATTGTGGCCATGAATATGAATCCCGCCAAGAACATTGCCTAGAGTTCTTGTCGCACAAACGATATATGAAGATCTATCTCACAACAGGAAGAAGGCTCTCTTTATTTCGAGGAAGAATAAATTTTAATTTCGAGCGGAGGGAGCGTAGTTGTCTACTGTAAATAGATAATTGCAAGTTGTTGGTTGCTAAGTAGTTGTGCCAACGATCGGACGAGCAATTTCGATAGTGCAATTTCCAGTTCCCATGTCTTCCCTAGCGATAGATCCTATCCCGCTCCAAGAACAAGGTCCTTTTGTAGTCAATCTTCCCATGCCATATCTTTTCACTGTCGAAAGACATCGTGTTTATCGGCAATATCCAAAGCAGTCGGCACAACCGGGAGGAGTGACGCAAGTATAGCATCCGTGGGGGCAGGGGATCCCGACGAAACCGCCGCAGCGTTGACCACTGCATCTCAAACGGGAGGCTAGCTCATCCGATGTGGCATCGAGCTCCGGAGTAGGATGGGCAATGGTAAGGGCGGAATATCCCACGACCATTGCCGCAAGGATGGTTTTGGCAAGCATCGTGAGGGAGTTTGAGTATGATTTGGAAACTTCAGGGGCTTCTTAGAATTTATGAGATGTGGAATTTTGCATACTTGGGCGAGATGCAAGTAGAAGCATACAGGTCCGCGGGGACAGAGCTACCTTTATACCTTTTGAGAATGCTGTCTGCGCCAAGAGAAAGATTGTCATTAATAATGCCTTGAAAATATAATACGAAAATATGACACGAAGATACGCCAATGGCTTGTTCAGACATGTAGGATCTGCAGGATGCATGGTGCGGAGGCATACGGTTCACGATGGAGCTGTATACGTCTGTCTTATACCAGACTGCATTATTATTACGTTAGACGGTGAGAATTGACAGCAGACATTGGCTCGGCCGGGACATCTTGCTTACTCTGTCGGGCCTGTGGGCTGGGTACGGAATATGACCTTGTGGTATCATCACATGTAGACTTTGAACTGTGGCTGGCTGTGTTCTCCGCTTCCGACGGACCGAGTTTGCCTGTCTTGGACTTGCATGGCCGCTCGGGTGGTCGCCGACCCTCCCCACGCTGCTTTGACAGTTGGCAGACGCAGGTCTTAGACCGGCATGGCTTCTCCAGTCGTGTCTACTACTCGCATGCGTGAAGTTTGTGTTTGTTTGGAACCCATCATTGCGCTTCTTGTCAGCCCGCTCTCCATGCCATGGAGCCCACCTATAGCCATTCAGAGGTATAGCTTAGGTTTCAATGACACATACAAACATGAGGATCTCCGTGCGGTTTGCCCTGTATTTCGTTGGTACCTTCCCGGACATGATCTGTTACGCCGTTCTGCGTCGTTTGGTGTTTAACCTAAAACGCCTGCGCAAGGTCAAGACAGATCCCTCTATACCTTGTTATGCGTGGTACACGCCGCAGTTGCCACAGGGCGTTGTTGCTCAATGGAATTTAAACTTTTGGGCTGTACGCCAACAACGGCTCAGGCTAGGCCTAGTCACTAAGAATCATACCATCACTGGCCGTGACGCGGATTAGGTTATCGACATCCTTGCTGACGACGGCGTCTTGACAGCGTTTAAGGCGATTCCCAGTTATTAGGTTTCCGTAGCTGGTGAGACATGTCGGTAATATGGCTCCCGCCTGCGGCCGGGATGAAAGATATGGCAATCTGCATACGGAATAGATGGCAGTCTTGGCAACAGCGGCAACGGAGGGTGTGGCAGCGCTTGAGGCATTACATGCGATGCTAGTGGAAGAAACGCATCACCACCAACTACGTGTACCGCTCCGGTTCCTTCAATCCAGGGGGCATATGCATCGCACTGCATACAAGTTGTAGTAGTGAATGCCAGCAACAGCCTAGAATGGGCTATGTAGGCTACGGACTATAGATTCAATAGTCGCAAGCCTACTTCTTTGGGGTGACAGGGACGTGTGATTGCAACACATCCTCGGCCAAAGGCGTGCGACCCCGCCTTTTACCTGGACCGTACGGAAGACATGCGTCGACCGTCTGCATGCAAAACGTAATCCTCCCATACAATGCTGTGGGATCAACAGCCTCGGCGCGGAAATGGAGCCCGTGAGCTGCTTGGTATGTCGGAAGCGCAAGGTACGAATCCATACCAAGGGTCAACGGCGAGGCCCCGGCTCGTGATGTCAGCGCTGACCCCAGCGTCGCCAGGTCAAATGTGATCGCACGCCCGGATCGTGCCACAAATGCGTCAAGTTCGGCACAGAGTGCGTCTACTCGGCATCGGACAGGGCAAAGACCAAGGTCGGCCCGCCCTCCGGCCCGCCGTGCAGCGATGCCGGCATCACGCAGGCCGGCCTCGGGCGGCGCCGGATCCTCCGCTCGTGCGCCGAGTGCAAGCGGGCCAAGGCCAAGTGCTCCGGCGACCCGCGGTGCAAGCGATGCAGCCGGAAGAGCCTGGACTGCCGCTACTACGCCAAGGGGTCGGGCGACGCCGAGGAGCGCCGGGCGTCGCGGACCGCGGTCGACCCCCTGATGCCGACCTGGCTCACGCCGCGGAGCCTGCCGCCCGTCCACCGGGTGCGCGAGCTCGTCGACATCTACTTTGCCCAGGTGCACACGGTCCGCTGCCTGGGCTTCCTGCACGTGCCGAGCTTCATGGGGCGGTTCCAGGACGCCGACGCGCTCTACGCCGACGCGTCGGGGCTCGTCTACATCATGTGCGCGCTCGCGGCGCCCTTTCACTACGCCAACGCCATCGACGCCGGGGGGCACGAGTCCAGCTCGCCGGGCGTGCGGCTCTACGACGCCGGCCGGGGCTGGGCCGCGAGCGCCATGCAGTTCGTCTTCGCCAACTTCGGCAACCCGGCCGTCGAGTGCCTCATGGCCGAGGTGCTGCTGCACGAGTACCACCTGCGCGTCGGCGACCACGCCAAGGCGTTCCTCGTCTCGGGCATCGTCGCGCGGCACATGCAGATCCTGCAGCTAAACGTCGAGCACGACGGCGACGTGCTGTGCGCGCGCGGCACCATCCCCTGCGCCGTCAAGGAGAGCCGCCGCCGGCTGCTCTGGGCCTGCTACCTGCAGGACGCCTTCATCGAGTGCGGCATCGACCAGCTGCGCTTCGTCTCCGCCGAGGACATGCAGATCCAGCTGCCGTGCCTCGAGGACTCGTTCATACGGAGCAAGCCCTGCGTGACGGAGACGCTGCGGCCGGGCACGCTGCTCCCCTTTGTGAGCGGGGCGCCGGGCGAGGACGCGAGCGTGAACCTCGACATGCGCGCCTTTTACATCCGGGCAATGTCCATCCGCTCGAGCATCCTCAAGTACGTCAAGGACCTGGACGGCGACGTTCCGTGGGCCGCCGGCCGAGACTCGCGGTTCCACAAGCTCGACGGGGAGCTGGTCGCTCTCGAGCGCTCCATCCCCGACGTCATGAAGATGGCCCCCGAGAACACCTACCTGTACAAGTCCTCGGGCCGCCTGAACCTGTACTTTGGCCTGCACATCCTCCTCGCGCAGACCTTCAACGACCTGTACCGCGTGGGGGTGTCGCAGCTCGTCTTCCCCAGCTCCGCGACGAAATGGATCCGGGAGAACGCGCCGCGGGAGTTCATCACGAGGTGCCACCGCACGTGCGCCCGCAAGGCCGTCTACATCGCGTCCCTGCTGGACGATCTCTGGAGGTGCCAGAGGTCGAGCATGGTGGACGTCCCGTACGCGATGCACGCGCAGGTGTGCAGCGGCGTGCTGGTCACCACGCTCTGGTCGGGCATGGAGCTCGCACACGAGCCCCTGCTGCCAGACGTCTCGCAGCAGGACTACCGGCGGATGCTGGAGGGCAACGTCCGCGTCCTGCAGTATCTACGGAGGTACATCAAGGCAGACCTGTTTCTGGAGTCTGCGGGCCAGGCGCTGAAGCGCTTCGACAAGCTGACGTCGCAGGACTCGGTGGATCGCAGGGCGAGCTCGCTCATGGGGCCGAGCACGGGCGACTACGCCGAGAACCCGCGTCAGTTCTCGCTGGACTACATCCTGAACCCGCTGGGCGTGTATCCGATTGCGCGGTCGCAGGCGTGCGACCGGCACAAGCCCGAGGAGTTTGCTGCCTCGGAGCCGCAGACCCCCAGCGGCGCCAACCCCCGAGCACAGGTTGCGGACGATGCAGCGAGCACGGAGGACACCTTCCAGGGGGGCAGCGGCATCTGGGACTGGGAGCTGCAGATGCCGCTGCTGGAGAGCATGGGGTACCCCACGTTTCTGGAGGATGCCTTTCTAGAATACGAGGCGCCCACCGAGAATGGCGGGCGATTCTGAGCGGCTATGATTGTGTTCTACCGCCAGAACAAGCGTTTACCCGGCTTGATCGAGTAAACTGGAGCCGCTCCCCTCCAACAGCGACGGAGTCAAACGCCAGATCGAGCCAAAAGCTCCTGATGCGGGCAGTGCCAAGTGCCCATTTCGAATGCTTCACGGCCCGATAACTACCTTTTTTTAGCCATTCTACCGCGATGGTGGCTCGGCCGGCGGCTGAATGAGGAGCTCAAGCTGCTGGCCTTCGTATTCACACCACTCCTCGGGACTTTCGATGTTGGCTGAGCGCGATGCTGGGGGGGAGCCGAGGCCTTCGATTGGCTGGCCGGCTCTCGGTGTGCCCTATCGTCGGTCAGCTCTTCTCCGGCGGCGACGCCAATGGGACGGTTGGCTTCCCGAGACTGCCGGCAGAAGCTGTGGGGATCTGTGGGGATCTTCTGGAACATTTGCTGTCGTGGCTTGATGGCTGTGGTGGTGGCGGCCGGCCTGGCCTGGCCTGGGGCGCCTTACGAGTACGCTGGTGATGGGAACCGATCGTTTGTTGGCTACGAGGCGGCTGCTCGGGACAAATACGATCAAGGTTCAAGGTTCGTGTTGCTGACCTCCAAGCCGCCCTATCGGCCCTACCTCGTTGAAGCGGTGTGAGGAACAGCTCAGCTCGTTCGGCGGGGCCTATCAATCGAGAGCATCGCTCGTCACTGATCCTTTCGGGACGCGATGCAGCGATGGCTGAAGCATAACCTTGTGCCACTCGATTAACTCGTTCTTCTAGAACGATGAGAGCATCTAGAATAATGCCGAGTTGGACGTCCTGGTAAGGCTCCCGACCTCTATATAAGGGCAAGTCCATCCCTCGATTCCAGAGACATCCAGACAGACATCATTACCACAAGCATTCAACAACATAAACACTTGACACTTACACTTCAACACTTTAACACCAACACTCCAACACCAATACTCCAACACCAACACTTCAACACCAACACTTCACCCCTCCATCACAATGAAGCTCCTCGTCCTCACCGTCGCCTCTCTGGCCACCATCACTGCCGCCAGCCCTACCGGCGCCATCATCGGCTCTTCCGAGTCTAGCGGCCGTGACCATCTCAGCTCGCGCCGTCTCACCTCTGATGGCGACTCCAGCGGCTCCATCCACTCTAGCGGCCCCACCGACTCCGGCGGCATTGGCCCCGTCGCCAGAGCCGTCAGCTCCGACTCGGGCGACCCCCGCAGCTCCGGCGACGGCGACCCCCGCAGCACCGGCTCCGACCAGCCCGTCAGCTCCGGCTCCGACCAGCCCGACAGCTCCGGCGCCCAGTGCAAGCCCGGCACGTACCAGTGCTCCAAGAACGCCAAGGGCTGGAACGTGTGCAACACGAGCAGTCAGTGGGTGGTACGTTACTCCCCCCTACACTTTCTGCTCGCTTGAAGACAACCAGGTTCTGACAATCACTTCAGTATGGCGGTGACTGCCCTCCCAAGACCACCTGCCAATTCAACCCGGCCAACCAGAGCCCCTACTGCATTCCTCCGGGCTACCAGCTCACTGGCCTCGGTTAAGCCCGTCGGCGGTGCTAGGCCAGGTGGATATTCCTGTTGTGTTGGTGAGGTTGTGGGCAAATGGCATTCAAGTAGATGGCAGAGCTGTGCCTGATGGATGGCGGCTCATGGATGCATCCTGTCACTTACGAGTACACTACATGCCTGGTATTACTGTAGATGAATATGGATCCACATTCTAAATTCTGTATAGCCCAGACATGGGCGATGGTTCAATTTGCGGGGATGATGACAGAAACGCCAGAACGGACCAAAAGCTCGTCATCCCCGTGCTCCACGATATGGTCGGATGTGGGAGTGATTTCCGGGAGGCCGAGATCCGCCGCCCTACGGATGTCGCACCCCTGACGGTGTTGTCCACTATGGTCACCCCTTGCGGATGTCGGCGGCCATGGAGACATCCTGTCCGTATGCAACGGGCTTTACATTGCACCACATGTCTGCTATTTGGATATATATCAGGTCGCCGGCCTTGGTAGACCTGTTTCACATAGTAGATACAACTCAGACACTGAGTCTTTCGTCATCTAATACCAGTCATTTACCATGCTTGCCAAACTCGTCACCTGCGCCGCCGTCTTCGGCTCGGCCCTGGCATCCAACTTCCGCGTCTTTGACAGCACGGCGTACCTCAACACAACCATCGGCTACGGGGCCTCCAACATCAATTGGATCCCCAACTACGTCTGCAGCCCGCTGGTGCAGGGCGGTGCCCTTCCCTCGGCCGAGCAGTGGAAGAGCATCGTCCTCGAATGGAACGTCTACCCGGGCTATCCATTGGTGCTCGACTGCGAGAACATCTATCTCTCGTCGGCGTCCACAGCGGATCGCAACCTCCAAGTCATGTCCACCCTGCAGACCTGGGCGGCCCAGGTCCTCCCCGAGGGCCAGATCATCGGCTGGTACGGCCTCTCGGGCAACACCATTCCGCAACTATACGGCCACTACAGGAGCCTCATCGCGAATCACAGCGACCACGCCTTCTTTCCTTCGGCATACACCTTCTCTAGTAGCCTCAGCACCTGGAACAACTCGCTCAATTCAGTCCTCGGCATCATCAAGACCATCGACGCCTCGCTGCCCGTCTACCCGTTCACCTGGCCACAGTACCACAACAGCCCGTACGACTTCTTCTCGGTGCAGCTGTGGGAGAGCCAGCTAAACGTGCTGTCTAACAATAAGAACCTGAACGGGTTCATCGTCTGGGGCGGCAAGAACCACCAGGTTTGCGGCGACGCATGCCAGGCAATCGCAGGAAAGCAGCCTTGGCTCAACGCGACGCGGACGTTTCTCAAGGCGCTCTATGGTATTTACAATGGGCAGCCCCAGAAGGAAGGGGCCCAATGGTTCACCGGAGTGTAATGACGGCTCTGCTGTGCGCTGGCGTAGCGATGCTTGTTGTACCCTGGGTGCGCTGAGTAGCAGTAAGACAAACACGAACATCATAGTTTAGGGAACGAGGAGATGTAAGATGAAATTACCGAAACTATCTTATACAACAGCACGTCATTGCACATGAGCTTCAATTAGCCCTCTATACGTCGCAAGACATGTAGTGGTATCATGTCCTCATTGTAGCCGTAGGAGCGAGTCTTTCTTGGTCTTGTTATGGATGTAGACGAACGGACGGAACAGCGCCCGGCCATACCTCCCAAGTAGGTGTCTTGGACAATATGAGGGGAAAAGTTGATCACGGCAGAACACTTCAACTCAGTACAAATATCTATAGGTACTCCAGTGGTCAAGTTAACCGTGGCCATGGTGCCAACATTGAACATTGTGAAATACTAAATATGGAGAGGCTACCTGGTCTTGCCCTCAGTGAAGCAACATGGGCAACATCTCATGGCTCTTCTCAAAACAGCACGCATCTTCTGCCAAAGCTGTTATGCCTTCATGCTGCCCTTTTCTTCCGAAGCCTCCTCGGCAAGGCTTGGCACCTCGTCCTCCGGGTTCTCCTTGCCGACCGTCAGCACAGTCGGAATGGCCACAACCAGGCTACCGATGCTCAGGCCCCAGTTCATGGCAAACTGCGTCATGGCCGAGTAGTTTTCGGCATTCACCCGCCAAGCCATCGAGCCCCCCGCCGGCTTGAGCGCCGAGTAGGCACCCACAATCACGGCGTTGATGACGGGATTGTGAGACCGGGCTCCGATGATCCAGTAGCAATACGACTGCCAAAAGGCGTCGTAGGCGCCGTAGAAGAAGTAGAGGAACATGGGGCCGAGGTACATGCTGCCGGCTGTGTAGTCGATGTCCTGCTTGTGGCCTTGGCGGAGCCGCTCGTCGTTCCACACCTGGAACTTGTAGCCGCCTCCCCAGATCACCATGCCCGTGACGAAGAGGATGGCCCAGCCCGTCTGCGCGCGAGCCCGGCGGCCCAGCCTCCCGTAGTCCAGGATGAAGCCCATCAAGAGCCCGCCGAACATCTGCGCGATCCAGTACAGCGCGCCGTTGAGCGAGCGGGTGCGCAGGTTGAAGGTCATGCCGTTGACGTTGTTCTGCTGGTACGAGTAAAAGACGTTGGCGTTAAAGAACATGGGGTACAGGCACACGGTCTTCCAGTCGAAGATGATCCGGAGCATCTGCAGGACCGAGCCCCTGAGGTTGGTCCAGTTGACGGCCTTGGACTCCTCGGCGATGCGGCTGCCCCGGTACTTGGACGAGAGCGACTCGGTCCCGCACACGAACACGGACAGCGCCCAGCCGAAGAGCATGACGATGACGTAGGCAATGTACGTCGAGTCGGTGACGGTGCCCGACTTGGAGTGGAAGTTGAGGCCGAGGCTGGTGAGCGAGCCGATCGCGCCGCCCAGGTTGAAGACGACCCAGAAGAGCCCGATGGCCCGGCCCCGGGTCCCGTCGCTGGTGTAAGTCACCATGATGGTCCCCTGCGCGACCCAGAAGAAGGCCGCCCCGACGCCGAGGAGGGCCCCCGCGGCAATGACAAAGGCCCCGTTGCCGGTCCTGTTGAAGTTGAGCAGCGACCCCGCGTACAGGGCGTAGGTCCAGCCGCCGATGAGGAGCGACGTCCGCGGCCCGAGGTACTTGTAAAAGGCGCCGACGAGGAGCAGCGCGGCGCCGGCCGTGGCCGCGTGGGTCGCGACGTTGGAGTTGGCGGCGACGGTGCCGTCGACCTGCCCGGAGCCGCCCATGCCGGTCAGGGCGTTGTACATGCCCGGGTTGCAGAAGGAGATGAAGGAGATGAGCAGGATCTGGAGCCAAGGGTCGCGCAGGACGGACCGGGCCCGGGTCCAGCGTCCCTGATGGGCGTCGGCGGCATCTTGGTGTTGCTCGGCTTGGAGAGCCATTGCTGAGCCTGAAGCGAGGAGTGTCGGGTAGAGAAGAGTTGGAGCATGTGCTTGCAGGGAATTCCCATAGCCATCCCACGATTAAGACGGGCCATACGTCAGGAAACCGTCCAGTTTATAACTTGACGGTAGGTGTAGGGGCAATGGCTCGCGATGGTATGTGGGAGTAGCTGGCTCACCGGGGCCTCAATTGCGCCGCCGGATCGCGGCCACCGAGATCCGTCGCTTTGCATCAGGACCGACCGGAAGGCTGCCGAGACCTCTCCGGCGCCGGACAGACCAGCGCGGCCTGGACCAGTAGTTTGACGAATTGGTAGATAAATAAAGAGTGTGTGCACGCCACAGCTCCCAGCGCGCAATGGACCACTCTTCCTATCAGACGACCAGACAATCACCATCCCCTCCCTGTCATGGCGCCATCGACCAGCCCCGAGTGCTTCGGTAGCCTCCAGACCGAGGCCCCCAGCCCGCTGGCCGGCGCCATGGACGCGCTTGACACGCGGGGCTTGTGTGCCTCGTTTAACCGCGAGGAGATGCGCGTGGCGCACTCCATCTCGCTGTGTCTGGACACCATCGCGTCCTTCATCGACGCGCTCGTGCCGCGGCTGCGGGCCGGCGGGCGCCTCATCTACGTCGGCGCCGGGAATAGCGCCCGCGTCGCCTTCATGGACTGCGCGGAGCTGCCCGTGACCTTTTCGGCGGACCCGGCGCAGTTCCTGGCCGTCGTCGCGGGCGGCACGGGAGCCGTCCTGGAAGCCGTCGAGGGGGCCGAGGACCGGTACGACGACGGGGCCGCGCGGATGACTGCCCTGGCTGTCGGCTCCAAAGACGCGATCATCGGTGTCTCGGCATCCGGGAGAACGCCATTTGTCGTGGCGGCCCTCGAGGTGGCGATCCGGAACGGTGCGCTCACGGCGGCCATCACCAACACGCGGCCGTCGCGGATGCTCGACATCGGGGTCAAGTACACCATCTCTGCCCTCGTCGGGCCCGAGTTCGTCGCCGGGAGCACCAGGCTCAAGGCCGGCAGTGCCGCCAAGCACATGCTCAACATGATCAGCACCTGCGCCATGGTGAAGCTGGGCAAGACGTACAGGGGGCTCATGGTCGACGTGCGCGTCAGCAACGACAAGCTGCGGGCGAGGGGCCGGGCGATTGTGCGCCAGGCGTGCGAGGGGAGGCTCGTCCTGCGCAGTCCCGGTTCGCCGGGGCAGAGTGACGCAGATGAAGACGCGGCCATTGACGCCCTCATCGAGGAGTGCGGAGGCAGTGTCAAGCTGGCTTGCGCCGTCGCCCTCTCTGGTCTCGCTACGGACGCCGCCAGGGCGCAGCTGGCCGCGGCCGACGGGCATCTGGGCGTGTTTGTGCGCAATCTCGCCAGCAAGCCCCCGTCAGGGGCTCGTCGTCGCAGCCAGAAGCAGGAGTACTATCTTTGCGTCGACGGCGGCGGCACCAACTGCACCGTCTCCATCGCGTCGCCGATGGCCATCGTCGCGCAGGCCGTCGCCGGGCCCTGCAACTTCACCGCGCTGACGCTGGAGGAGGTCCTCCGGCAGGTTGAGGCTGCCACTGTCGAAGCGGCCGCTCGGCTACCCGAGGTGCGGCATCGCCACGGGTCGTTGCCCCGGTTCACCAAGGTATGGGCCGGGATCGCCGGGGTGCAGTACGCCAGCCACGTTGACGCGCTGACCCGCCGCCTCGAAGAGCTCCTGGGCGTCTCCTCGACGGACGGGAGTCTGCACCTCACCAGCGACACCTCGCTCCTGTCGTCGTGCATTGGCATCGACGGCACCGTCGAGGGAGGCATTGCGCTCATCGCCGGGACGGGCTCGGTGGCCACGGCGTTCAGGAAGACGGGCACGGGCGAGGTGGTCCAAGTAGGGCGCACCGGCGGCTGGGGACACCTCGTCGGCGACCACGGGAGTGCCTTTAATATTGGTCAGAGGGCGCTGCAGACGGTCCTGACGAGCCTCGAGCAGAGTCAGGGGGACGCCGCACGCCCACTCAGCCCGTTCGAATCCGCCATCCTGGCACATCTCAACTGCGACAGAGCAGAGCTGCTCTCCACCGTCCTCTGCTCGGACAACCAAGCACCCAGGTTGCAGATCGGCCACCTCGCCAAGGTGGTGACCGAGCTGGGCTTCCGATCCGTCGACCCGGATCCCCAGGCCGCGGCCATACTAGAAGCCGCCGCCGGCTGCTTAGTCCGTCTCATCCGGCCGCTGGCCGCGGAGCGCATCTGCCAGCCGAGCAAGTGCCTGCTCATCCTGTCGGGGGCGTTGATGAACCTGCCAGCGTACAGGGGCTTGGTCCTGGACAAGTGGGCGGCGGAGAACCTACCATCGTTCAAGAGGGTGGTGGTGGTTGACGATGCGTCGGTGTCTGGGGCGCTCTATCTTGCCAAAACAAATACATGTGCAGAGATTCCGTTGGACAAGTCTGACCATGGACTAGAGGTCAGGTGTTTGGCGAGCATCGCGGCAGACGTCTGATGGAAGATGGCGATTACTAGAAACTACATGACAGTCTCTATTAATACGCACCCAACTCTCAATTCGTACGCACCCCCCCACATTCAGCCACAATGCCTCCGACATCGCCCTGCGACGCAAT
>JALHCA010000094.1:0-30741 GCA_024340505.1 Tolypocladium nubicola
GTGCCGTGGCCCCACGACACCAGCGGCGCCGGAGCCGGAGCCGGAGCCGTGGCGGGCCCCGCGTCGCCGCCGTGGCGCCGCGCCCGGTACGGCCACAGCACGTACGCCGAGACGGGCACGCGCGTGCCGTTGAGCGTCAGCGACTGGTACACGATGCGCGAGAGGGCGAGCGCCGGCGCGACCGTGTACCGCGCCGTGTCGGTCCGGGCCTCGACCTTGAGCACGGCGCCGGGCGGCGCGGCGGACGCGTTGGCCGGCAGCGCCGTGTAGAAGGGGTCGTCGCGGACGGAGCCGCCGGCCCAGTTGGAGCGCTCGAAGCGCGCGGCGACGGCGACGTTGGCGGCGGCCGTGGCGGAGAGGTTCGCGCCGGCGGCCTGGGCGCGCGTGAGGGCAAAGGTCGAGTTGAAGGTGTTGGGCTGGGGGTGCAGCGCGCGCTGGGCGGCGGCGAGGGCGAGGGCAGCGAGGGCGACGACGAGTCTCATCTTGGCGGGCGGGTGCGCGAGCGGGTGTCTGTCCTTGCTTGGGTGAACGGGGATGTGCCGTGAGACGGGGTTTAGTCTGTCCACGTCGTGGGGAGGGTGAGCAGTAAGTACAGGGGAGACTGCAGCGTGCATACGGGTCACGTTCTCATGCATACAGACTGGAATCTCATCTCATGGCGAAACTAATCTCCTTTATGAATGCTATTCATCGCACGCCCGGGCCAGCCCACGAACCTGCACGGGAACTTCTAGCCGGCAACATGTCCAGCACGGCGGGCGCCGCGATCCAGGCGCTGCATGCGGTGCGGCACGCCACGGCTGACACGCCGTCGATATTGGCCTTGGCACGGTGAAGCCGGCGAGGCTGCCAAATAGATGTCATGTTGGGGTGACGATGGCGTTGCCGTTCGGGCGAGGCACGGCGTGCGGCTGGCGTCGCGGGAGACGCCCGCTCCGCACGGGGCATCCCGAGTCCCGAGCATCGGCCCCGGCGCGGCGCAGTTGCATTAGTGCTGCCAGGGCGAATCAACGGCAGCAATTTCCGGTGACGAACATCCGCCACCGAAGCCCCCACGAAGGAGCCTTGGGCATCAGGTACACAACGTCCCAGCCTGAACGCTTCTCTGCTTACAGTGCCCGGACTTCACACTCGGGACTGGCTCGGTTTCCGACGCGGAGACGGGGTCCAGAAGGCGTGCTGTGAGCGGCACCCGGCGCCGGCGCGGCACCGGCCCGGGAATAAGCGCCGAGCGCATCGCCCGTCCAGACTATCCCACCCGCGCGCCGATGACGGTTCCGGCACCGGCTGTACGCACGAGCTGGTTGGACCTGCCGACGCAGACCTCGCGATGAGGCTCTCGCAGCGCGCGTCGCCGTCCAGCATGGCGGCGTGACGGCACAGCGCAGCGACAACCGACAACTCGCAGCCATGGCTCGCCACCACCGAGACGCCCTGACGTCTGCCGAGAAGAGCCTCCACGACCAGTCCAACCTGCTGCCCCGGCGCCAGCTCGTCTCCTGCCTGGGGATCCTCTCCCTCGCGCTGCTCATCTCCTTTGTCGACCAGAACGGCATCTCGACGGCGCTGCCCACCATCGCCGCCGACCTCGACGCCCGCGCCGCCGTCTCCTGGGCCGGCACCGCGTCGCTGCTCGCCAACACGACCTTCCAGATGCTCTACGGCCGGCTGTCGGACCTCCTCGGCCGCAAGGCCGTCTTCGTCTCGGCCGTGCTGCTGCTCGCGCTCGCCGACCTGCTGTGCGGACTGAGCGCCAGCGCCGGCCTGTTCTTCGCCTGGCGCGCGCTCGCCGGCGTCGGCGGCGGCGGCATCACCAACCTCGCCATGATCATCGTCAGCGACGTCGTCTCCCTCGAGCAGCGCGGCCGCTACCAGGGCATCACCGGCAGCATGATCGGCCTGGGCAGCGTCACGGGGCCGTTCCTCGCCGCCGCCTTTGTCGGGTCGCGCGCCACCTGGCGCGGCCTGTTCTGGCTGCTCGCGCCGCTGGGCGCCCTCAACGGCCTGCTGGCCTACCTGTATCTGCCGTCCAAGGAGCCGACGGCCACGGTGCGCGAGAGCGTCGCCAAGGTCGACTGGATGGGGTCGCTGACGTCGTCTGTCGGGACCATCTTCCTGCTGATCCCCATCTCCGGAGGTGTGACCGGCTGCCTTTGTGCTGTATGCGACTGGTTGTGTTGACACATGAACAGGTGGTGCATACTTTCCCTGGAACTCGCCCATGGTCATCAGCATGCTGGCCATTGGCAGCGTCTCCCTCGTCCTCTTCGTCCTGGTCGAGTGGAAGCTTGCCAAGCTCCCCATGATGCCAGGTCGGTGCACCATCACGTCGAGCCCGGCTGCGGCGAATGGCTGACCGAGTGAGACAGTCACCGTGTATCGCAACCCCGTCGTCGTCGTGCTGCTGGCCCAGAGCTTCCTCCTCGGCTTCGTCTACCAGGCCGCCGTGTACTACATCCCCTGTACCTGCAAAACGCCCACCGCTTCTCCATCATCATGTCCGCCCTCCTCCTCGTCCCCCTGTTTGGCATCCAGAGCATCGTGTCGACCCTCTCGGGCTTCTGGATCTCGCGGTACAAGCGCTACGGCGTGGTGATACTTTTCGGCTTCGGCATGTGGACGCTGTAGGTGCCGATGCATCCTCCCTTCGAGAGACGTGCTGACGCGGGTTTCAGCGGCGCTGGCCTCGCCCTCATCTACACCCGGCATACCCACCCCGGCGTCATCATCATCCCCCTGCTGGTCATGGGCATCGGCGTCGGCTGCGTCTTACAGCCCACCCTCGTCGCCCTGCAGGCCCACTCGGCCAAGTCGCGTCGCGCCGTCATCATCTCCAACCGCAACTTCAACCGCTGCGCCGGCGGCGCCTGTGGCCTTGCCATCTCCGCCGCCGTGCTGCAAGCCCGCCTCCGGGCCACGCTGCCGCCAGAGTACGCGTACCTCGCCGAGTCGACGTACGCGCTGCCCGTCGTGTCGGGCGGAGTCCCACCCGCGGTGCTGGACGCCTACATGGCGGCGAGCCGGGCCGTTTTCATTTTGCAGGTGCCCCTGATTGGGCTGTGTTTCCTGGGTTCCATGTTCGTAAAAGACCGGGGGTTGGCGCCAAAGGATGAGGGCACGGAGGAGCTGAGTCTTGAACAGAGGGATGAAGAGGGGGGAGAAGAAGCTGGGCCGCAGGTGGACAACGCAGCAGACACTGGGCCAGAAAGCGGTGAGAATAAAGCGACACGTCCAAGCGCAGCAACAGTATAGAATAACTACTATAGACAGTATAGACTATTCCTGTGATGCCACATTCCCGTGATGACGATCCTGGTGAATCGGCCAGCGCAGTCTCGTCGTCTCGGACATACTGGTGCGAGCTCCGAGCTGCCAGCACGACTTCCGTAGCTACCACCCTTTCAGAAAGTCTACGGCGGCGCCCTGCAGAAAGACAACAGCGGAGTTAAGCCCTCGCGCATAACGCGCGAAGCCGCTAACCCGGTTCGTGTTGTTGAGCCAATTGCGCCCGCTTGTGTGCTGCCGGGCTGGCCGGAGGCTGCATTACCGGATTGGGCAATCGTGCCTCCGGAGACATTCTCTATACTCCGGGGCGTCGGGGTTTGGGAACCTGGGAGGGTGATGGAGCGAATTTTGGTGATGGTGGCAGGATTCTGAGGGCCCTTTAATGGAAGATGAAGTATTTAAGGCGTTGATGGCCTCCGGTTTCGTTTCGCTCAGCATCACCAACACACAGTTTAAGCTTTCCACAACCCGCAAGCTTCAGCTCAACGACATTCACACATACATACCCGTTACATCACACTTCTCATTTCAACTCATCACTCCTCATCCAACTTCATCTCAACACAGTCGAAATGTCCCAAAGGTACGCCAAGGACCAGCCGGCGGGCTTCACCAACCGCATCGAGCGCGTCGCTATCGTCGGTGTAAGTCGCCACCCTCACAGATCCTCCTCTGGATCGGGAGGCCACTAACAGGAACAGGTCGGCGGCCAAATCGGCAGCTACCTCACCGCCGCCCTCCTCTCCACCGGCAAGCACACCGTCACCGCCGTCACCCGCGCCGGCGGCGGCAGCGCCATCCCCCCCGGCTGCAAGGTCGCCGCCGTTGACTACGACAAGGAGGACACCCTCATCGATGCCCTCCGCAGCCAGCAGTTCCTCATCATCTCCATGTCCGTCCGCGCCCCGCGCGACTCGCAGGCCCGCATCATCGCCGCCGCCGCCCGGGCGGGCGTCCCCTGGGTCATGCCCAACTGCTACGGCACCGACGTCACGAACAAGGCCCTCGAAGCCGAGAACCTCACCGGCCCGGCCGTCCTCGGCGGCATCGATGCCATCGAGAAGGCCGGCGTCTCCTCGTGGGTCGCCATGTGCTGCTCCTTCTGGTACGAGTTCTCGCTGTCCATGGGCGAGGGCTGGTACGGCTTCGACTTCGCGAACAAAAAGGTCACGTTCGTCGACGACGGCACCACGCGCATCAACACGACCACCTGGAACCAGTGTGGCCGCGCCATCAGGAGCTTCCTCAGCCTCAAGGAGCTGCCCGACGACGAGCACGACACGTCCCCGACCATCTCGCGGTGGCGCAACCGGCCGCTCTACATCTCGAGCTTCCTCGCCTCGCAGCGCGACATGCTCGACAGCGTGCACCGCGTCACGGGGACCACCGACGCCGACTGGCAGATCGAGCGCGAGGAGAGCAGTGCGCGGTACCGGCGCGGCATGGAACTGTTCAAGCAGGGCTCGCACCTCGGCTTCGGCATCTGCCTGTACACGCGGACCTTCTTCCCCAACGGCGACGGCAACTTTGAGGCCAAGCACGGGCTGGCGAACGAGGCGCTGGGCCTGCCAAAGGAGGACATTGACGAGGCGACCAGGAGGGCTCTCGCCATGGTTGAGGGGGGATTCGAGCGCACGCCTGTCGAGCTCAACATTTACAAATAGGGGTTATGACATGCCACATGAACCAATATCTATAATATTAACAGGCTTTTATATTACATGTTTCCAGTTTCGTATGTCTTATCATTTCGGGCGTGTGCTGGGAAGATTTCAGAACGAGGCGGGAAAACAGAATGAACTCAACAGAGTAAAAGTACAATATGCAGAGCCCACTCTACTCGTGAACGGTAAACTTGCTCCTCTTCCGAAGCCTCTCTCCATAGAGGTAGAGATACCAAAAGCCCACGACGCCCAGCACGCTCAAGCCACCAAGCAAGCTGCACCCCCTGCCCACCCCGAGGTTGACATACAGCGGACGCCCAAACAGAACCGCCGCCGCCGCAAACGCGCTGCGCAGAGCATCATTGGCTGCGAACAAACTGGCTGCGTACTGCGGATAGCTCAGCGGCAGGTGGATGAAGATGCCGAGGCCTACGACAAAGGAGGACAGGCAGTTGATGACAATCCCGAGCGTAGGGACCGGCCACGGAATCGACTCCCGTGCAGTCCAGCCGAATATGAACAGGCCGGCGGAGACACCAAGCACGCCGACGAGGCCGGGGCGTAGAAACGTCTCCTGGACATCGAATGTGCCGAGTTGCCTGAAGCGCGGCTCCGTGAACAGTCGGTACCATGTGCAGTACCACACGAAGCCGATGATGCAAGCAATCAGGATGCAGACGAACACCGCGCCCGTCTCGCCGACGTTGAAGCCGTACATCTTGGGGTATACGAGCGGGAAGGCTTCGAAAAAGGAGTAGTAGATGCCGTATGTCAGGGATGTCTACAGTCTTCATGTCAGCGAGAGGCAACAAAAGAAAGGGTTGCACGAACGTAAAAGTTGGTAAAGGCAATGGCCGGGTCTTTCAGCGTAATCTCAAACGGCTTGATCAACGCGAGCTTTATGATCTGGCCTCGCGTGACATTCTTGGCTCTCAAGGAGCTGACTGCGACAAACCTCGGCGACCCAGTCTCCTCGTTGAGGCGTTTCGCCTTGTAGTACAGCAGCGTTGGCGTCGACGTCTCGGGCAAGAGGACGAATAGCAAGACAAAGACAAAGGCTGAGAGCCAGACAACCTCCCACATGGACCACCGCCAACTGCTCGGGTCAGCAAGTTTGGACACTGCTCGGCAGGATTGCACGTACTCTTTCGCGGTGATGGCGAAGCCGGATAGCAAGGGGCCGAGCGCTGGACCAAAGTACATGGACCCGGACCAGGCCGCCAGGTTATACGGCATGTAAATGACCGAAAACTGTTCCTGTTAGGCTTCGTGGGCAAGTTTGAGCCAGTGGCAGACGTACCATGTCGCTCAGCGACGCCGCTCCGGTCGCCAAGCACGGGCTGCCAAAGAAGCCCTGTAGAAAACGAACGACGAGGAACCCGGCAAAGCTCTGGCATACCGAGGCTCCCACCGACAGGACGAAGAAGATGGCAAAGGTGATGATGTACACGGGATTCCTCCCGATGTAGGGAATCTCGCTCAAGGGAGAGAACAACAGCGGCCCGATTCCATCTAGCGCCATTGTAAGCAGATGCCGCAAGGGGGTCGGGGAGGTGGAGGGCTCACAGCCCAAGACATAGAGGGCAAGCCCCAGTGACGCAACAGCCTCGGAGATGTTGAACTCTTCCATGACTTGGCTACAGAAGTCAACGGGGCAGAACATAACAGAGACATCTGAGTGGGAAGGGCAACGCACCCCACGCTCGGAACATATATGGAGGATCCGCAGTAGACCGTAAAAGTGTAGATGCTCGTTCAAAGTCAGAACCCAAAGAAATCTGCATAGAGTACACGCAACTCACCATATCAGAGCAGACACCGCCGTCTTCCTGGTTGTCGACCAGTTCTGCGGGTTCTCAGCGTCGCTGTCGGAGCTCCTGCTCTCGTGTAAGCGGAGGCAGGAGGCGGAAAGCGAAGCAACCTCACCACCCGACCGAGATGCACGTCTCCTCGTCCCCGTCCTTATCTCGGCCCCCATCGCTTGCAGAGTACTGGTCCTTGTCGCTCGGGAAGGCTAAATACTTGTTTCCCGTGGCAAGTCGCACAGCCGCGCCAAAGGCGGTGTTCCGGAGGAGATTCGCCATCGTGAGCTGGATCGCACCGCGTGTGGCGCATTGTCGCGGAGGGATCGAGAGTACCGATATATATATCAGAGAGCACCTCGCTCGGACGCGACTCCGAGGAGTGCGCCTCGGTCCAAAAGGATTTTACGTGTCGTCCGGTTAGGCTATTCGGGATACTGCCCGGCAGCCCCACCCACATCGGTGGACTGCTGTAGGCTATTCGGATGAGAAACCTCAAAGAATTTCGGCACGCGTTCAGGCCGTGCACGGGTTCGCAAGGCTAGGGCACTAGAAAGGCGAGGCAAGTGGTTGGAGGTGGTATTATACAGCGTATTGGCCAGTGGGTAAACTCAAGAAAGCGGCCCGCCCATAAGGCTTGACGTAGGCACAGAGTTCCGACGCCGCTACATCACAACCACCCAGTGACTACTGTGCTAAGAATCATACAGCCATCGCCTCCTGATGGTAGCAGTCCCCTTGAATGCCAAGTCTAGTAGGGTCGTAGTAGTCATGTGGTGCTACTTTCCAACACGTGTAGCCACCCCTTGTCAAAGAAATTGGCAAACATTACATCTTGCTCAGCAAGAAGCGCAAAGTCTGCCTCTGGAGAGTGATAAGCCGCCCCTGCTTGGAGTATACTATTGGCAATGCTCCTCAGCTCCCGCAGAATCTTCTTGGCACGGGGCCAAATGTCTTCATAGTGTTTGAGCGTCCCCAGACAGACCCGTATTCGCGATCGGGCGACCTCGGCCTCATCCGGCGTGAAGGCAGACTTGCAGGCCACGAGGTGGGCAATGGTGCAGCACGCCACCGTGCAAAGGGTGGATGGTGATAGCTGTGCAGCTCGCATCGGCAGCAGTAGCAGACACTGGTTCTGCTTTCGAACGGCTTGAAAAAGCTTCTCTGAGTGTGTGCGGTGGTCCACGCCACTTCCGATACTCCGCTCGGGGACAAGAGGCGGAGGAGGTGATCCGCAGGTCGAGAACCCTTCGGCTGGATCGTACCGTAGGCTGGACAGCGGCCTGTGAATGTAGGCAAGGGCTCTGTGTGGTGTCAGAGGTACGTTCAGTCCCATTTCGTAAGTTGCTCTTACGTATACATCATCATGTGGGCTTGGAAGATGAGCTGGTCCAGCCGGGCCGGCTTTGCGGCGAGCTCGCGCTTGTCGGGCGGAAGCATCAGGAACCAGCCGATGATGGTAGCTTCCATGTCGCCACAGAGGACCTCGGCTTGTTCAATACTTTCGTACCGAGTGGCCGACCGTAGGGATAAAACAAAGATGCCGCTGGCGTCGATAAGATAGGCGAAAGAGGAATATGGCTTGTCATCGAGCGCATATTCCCGGTTTCGGTACTCAGCCAGAGACGTGGTCATCGCGGGTATCTCCTTGTTGACGTTAGCCGGCTGGATTCATTCACAAATATGGGGGCTTACCGTAGAGTGATAGTGACGGTCCTCACACGGCAGGTCGACATCGTGCTCCGCGTCGACGAGCTGCGGCCGGAAGTCATGCCTGATGACTGCAAAGTTCGCGTCGACCAGGTACAGCATCCACCACGTCCGCCTCCAGCTCTCCGCGAGGACAGGGTCCGTCTCTGAAACCGCGTCGGCAAAGCCCTTCCTATGCATGCCGACGTCCTTTGCTTGTTGTATCGCTCTAGCCAATAGCTTTTCTGAGTCGGCCTGCTCGACGCACATGCTCTTCGCCAAGGCCATCAGAAGAGTCGTTTGCACCGCAAAACCGTCCACGGCCCCGCCGGAATCGATATCGGCGAAGTCACCGTTTCGCATGAAGGCATCTCTGTAGAATGAGCCAATGTATTGCATGACCTGAACCAACGGCCGAACGCTGGGCCATTCGGTGGCCATTTTCGCTTGAAGAGCTGCTTTCGGCAGGATGAAGGGATGGCTTCGGTGGAAGTACTCAAAGTACAAGTCCAAGAGGCTGATGTCCGTGTCCAGGCCGTAATCGACTGCAAGATTGGATGGCGGCGGCGATTGGCATGAGTTTGATCTCGCCGAGGAGCCGTCGTCGCGGAAGGACGTCGTCGTGTGCGTAGGGGTCAGCACTTGGGCATTGAGCGTGACAGTGCGGTGTTGCGTTCTCCGAGCAGAGGATAGCCTGTAATTCCCACTCCTGCGTGATTCGGGGTATGAGCATGTCCTCGACAGCGTGTGACAGCGCGAACAAGTCGGATGAGCGGCATCACACTTGAGGTGTTGACTCCGACACGGCGCACATGCCAGGGAGGCTCGGGTGGCTGAACGGCGGTCCATGGCGGCGCATCAGGGTCATCCGGTGATGCTCTCGGCTTCGGTCAGGCTCGTCCGATAAGGGCAGCAGATTGGTAGATGTGAGATGGGATGTAAGTCGGAGCAGGGGTCCGACTCCGGTACGAGGGCTCCCATCGTCACATGATCACGAGCCAAACTGGGTTGCTCTAGGGTAGGCGTGAATGAGTGGAGATGCCCACGGACAACGAAGTGCAAATTTAAGGCCTTATCCCGACAAGCGCGTGGCCTGTATCGTATTCAAATACGAATACTCGTATGTCCGTCTTAGGAGCGAGCTTCCTGAACTGCCCTAGGTCTTTGTTGAGGTGTGAGAGCGGCCGTGAGTGTGGACGAAGAATTGGTTGATCGGCCCGCGTTGCCCCTTGTCGGGTAGCGGTTGGAGATGTGGTCGTTGGACGTTGGAGTCAAATGGGGCGTTGGTCCTCCAAGCAGCCATGACGTTGTCTACTTGAGCATAAAGTACGAAGCAGGAGCTTCCCCTCCGCTAGCGGCAGAGCAGGGGTTACGGCAGGGCAGCCTGTAGGGGTGTTGTTGGTGAGCTCTGGTTTGGTGGGGTGACAATCTGAGGCCTCTCCGAAGCTCTGCACGAATAAATAGTATACTCGTATGAAGTAATCCGTACCTGGGTAGCAATCAATATCCGCACCTGTAAGCGCTGTAAGCGGTATAAGCAGCTCAGCTCCCATCGCGACCATGGTGGTTGGCAGGAGCCACGCACGCGCTGCATACCTTCCCATTCGTGCATCTGTCTCGGTAGCAGCCGTCCAAGGAAGGCGCCTTGGCTTCTTTCGTTCTGAGGCACGGCGTTGGGAGAAAAGCTCCCGTGGCTTCCGCACCACCCGTTCCCAACGCCTCTCCAACTCCTCCGCGGGCTCCAAACCGCTCACCTCGGCCGTCTCGCGTGCTTCTGAGCCGTCTCTCCTCGCCTTTGTCCGCAGCTCTGCCGCCTCGCATCGTCGTCCACGCCTGTGAGACCCCGGTCTGCCTGCTGGAGCCTCTGCTATTCCTGGAGCTCCAGTGGACCATTGCCTCCTGAATCCCTGCACGCTAGACGCGATCCGCCCAGCTCAAGGTCCAGCGCGGGGCAGCGAGCTGCGGCCCGCCTCTTCTCTCTTGCACCATGAGCCCGAGAACAATGACGTCCAACGAGGTATATCTGCTGCCCCTCAACGACGACGGCTCGCCCGAGGTGGCCGGCGAGTACATCTATCTCGCGCCAAAGTCCAACGATGCCGTGACGGTCCGCTTCGCCATCGAAGGCACCTCCTCGATATGTCGTCATGGCAGCCTCTGGGTCAACATCCCCGAAAAGGGAGCCGAGTTCCGTCGCAACGAGTTTCGCGAGTTCAAGTAGGTTCCGTGGCATTTTACGCATCTGTGCTCTCGATTGGGTCCTGGAAGCTCACCGATTGCGCGCAGGCTGACCCCCGACTTTTACCGCACCATCGAGATATCCATCCCCATATACCAGTCGGGCGCCTTTGCCTTTTACACCACCTATGCCGAGCTGCCCGACCTCGAGCCGCACCTTGCGACCGGATCCTCCAAGCCAGAAAAGCCACTCAAGAAGACGCCGATATACTACATCGATGTCGCGCCGAGACTGCAGCTCGACGGCCGGCCCCTCCCGCTGCCGGCCCTGTCCTTGTTCTCCATCATCGGCAAGTTCATGGGCAGGTATCCGGCCGATTGGGAGAAGCACCTTCGCGGCATCAGCAATCGAGGCTACAACATGATACACTTTACCCCGCTACAGGTCCGCGGCGAATCCAATTCGCCATTCAGCTTGTACGATCAGCTCGGCTGGGACCCCGAGTGCTTCCCCGGCGGAGAAGCCGACGTGAAGCAAATGGTGGACAAGCTGGAGAAGAACCATTCGCTACTGAGCTTGACGGACATTGTACTAAATCACACGGCCAACAACTCAAAATGGCTTGAGGAGCACCCGGAAGCCGGCTACAACTTGACAACTGCCCCATGGCTAGAGTCTGCGTATGAGCTCGATACCAAGTTGCTGGAATTGAGCACCAAGCTTGAGAGCCTGGGGCTCCCCGTCGACCCCAAGTCCACAGATGACCTGATTCTCATCATGGACGCGATCAAGAAGGACGTCATTGCCAATATTCGCCTCTGGGAGTACTACACACTCGACGTCGATCAGGATGCCGACGCTGCAATCGATGCCTGGTCCAAGGGCAAACTCTTCGAGCCCAAGAACGACGATGGCTTCCAAGAAAGGGTCGAGGCCCTCAAGAACAGAGCCTTGATGGAGCAAGTTGCTTTTCTGAGAGAATTCGGGCTGCTTGGCGTGGAAAGCTTGGGCGAGCGTTTTCGTCGCAAGGTCGACCCAGCTGTCGCCGCAAGCCTGCTCTCCTTTGCCTTTGGACGGTATGAGAGCAACACGCCTGGCTCGCCAGACAAAGCTGCGGCGCGAGAAAAGATGATCGAGATCCTCGACGCTTTGAATGTCGACTTTTACAAGGAGTACGATACCGACGTCGACGAGATGCTGGAGCAGCTGTATAACCGCATCAAGTACGTCCGACTGGACGGAAATGGGCCTAAACTCGGCCCCATCAATGATGCCAACCCTCTCATCGAGACCTACTTTACGCGGTTAGCCTCCAACGACGCGACGTCCAAACACAAGGCTCAAGACTTGGCGTTGGTGAACAATGGATGGGTCTGGGGCGGCAACGCGCTGGTTGACAATGCTGGACCCGGCTCTCGCGTGTACCTCAGGCGAGAGGTGATTGTCTGGGGAGATTGCGTCAAGTTGAGGTATGGAGCCGGCCCAGAGGACAGCCCCTGGTTGTGGAAGCACATGACCGACTATGCACGCATGTTGGCGAAGTACTTTGCCGGATTTCGAATCGACAACTGCCACTCGACCCCGATCCACGTTGCTGAGCACATTCTCGATGAGGCACGCCGTGTTCGACCGGACCTGTACGTCGTCGCTGAGCTGTTCTCAGGCTCCGAGGAGATGGACTACGTCTTTGTGAAGCGACTCGGTCTCAACTCTCTGATACGCGAAGCCATGCAGGCGTGGAGTACTGCGGAACTGAGTAGGCTTGTCCACAGACACGGCGGCCGCCCCATCGGCAGCTTCGAGGTCGATGAGATTACCAAGTCAGACTCAACCTCAACGACGACGAGCCCGACAAGAACTGACACCAACGGCGATCTCACTCGTGAGATAATTCGAAAGATCAAGCCGACGCCTGTTCACGCCCTTTTCATGGACTGCACTCATGACAATGAAACGCCGGCGCAGAAGCGCGATGCTCGAGACACGCTGCCGAATGCTGCTCTCGTGAGCATGTGCTCGAGTGCTACCGGCAGCGTCATGGGCTACGACGAGATTTATCCTCGACTAATCGACTTGGTCCACGAAACGCGACTGTACACATCCGAGTCGTCAAACTCCGGTTCGGTCAAGGTTGGAGGGGGAAAGAATGGCATTGGCGGCGTCAAGAAACTTCTCAACCAGATCCACACGCTGATGGGCAAGGATGGCTACGACGAGACCCACATCCACCACGAGGATGAGTACATTACCGTACACAGAGTGCATCCTGAGTCTCGAAAAGGATACTTCCTTATTGCCCACACGGCGTTCCCTGGGTATGGGAATGGCAACGGAGCCTTCAACCCAGTCCATCTTTCCGGAACGCGCGCGAAACACCTGGGAAGCTGGATGCTCGAGGTAGATGCCAGTGAAGAAGCAACGAAGAAGACTCTGGGCGATGAGAAGTATCTCAGGGGCCTACCAAGCCGCGTGGTTGACCTGGCAGGCATCAAGATGGAAACGCAAGGCGAAGACACCATGATTACGGTGCGCGATAAGTTTCCTCCAGGAAGCATCGCGCTCTTCGAAACATGGATTCCCACTGCAGAGCATTCGGCCGGTTTGGACACATACGTTACCTCCGGCGCAAAGGCGGCATGGCGCGAGCTCGACCTGGTAGACCTCAACTTCCTCATGTACCGTTGCGAAGCTGAAGAGCGAGACTCCAGTGATGGTCGAGACGGCGCCTATGATATCCCTGGCCACGGAAAGCTCGTGTATGCCGGTTTGCAAGGCTGGTGGAGCATTCTCAAAAACATCATTCGTGAGAACAACCTCGCTCATCCACTCTGCAAGAACCTCAGGGACGGGACGTGGGCCCTGGACTTTATTGTCGGGCGCGTTGAGCGGATGAGCACAACCCCGGGCAATGAACGATTGGTAAAACCGGCAACGTGGCTCAAGGAGCGATTTGACGCTCTCCGAACCATCCCCAGCTTCTTGCTGCCGCGCTATTTTGGTCTCGTCTTGCGCACGGCCTACATGGCGAGCTGGCGCAGAGCTATGCAATTGATGAACAACTACGTCAAGAAGGGACAGTGGTTTCTGCAGAGCCTTGCCATGATCAGCGTTCAGCAGACTGGGTTTGTGAAGTCGGCATCTCTGTGGCCGAACAAGCTCGTGCCGAGTGTCGCTGCTGGCCTGCCGCATTTTGCTGTCGAATGGGCAAGATGCTGGGGACGCGACGTTTTCATCTCCATTCGTGGACTGTACCTTGGAACAGGCCGTTTCGACGAGGCCAGGGAGCATATTCTTGCATTTGCCAGCGTTTTGAAACACGGAATGATACCCAACCTGTTGAGCAGCGGCGACGCACCTCGGTACAACTCTCGGGATTCAGTCTGGTTCTTCCTGCAAACGATTCAAGACTACATACACTTTGCACCAAACGGAAGCGCCCTGCTCAAGGAAAAGGTCAAACGGAGATTCCTGCCGTACGACGATACCTGGTTCGCAACGGATGACCCAAGAGCTTACTCCAAGGAGAGCACCATTGAGGAGGTAATACAAGAGGCGCTACAAAGACATGCGTCTGGCATGACGTACCGAGAGGCAAATGCCGGGCCGCAGATCGACTCTCAGATGAAGGATGAAGGATTCAACCAAGATATCAAGGTGGACTGGGAAACCGGCATCATCTTTGGCGGGAACCAGCACAACTGCGGCACTTGGATGGACAAGATGGGCGAAAGTGAACGGGCCGGCTCAAAGGGCGTCCCGGGCACTCCTCGCGATGGAGCGGCCATTGAGATTACTGGCCTGCTGTACAGCACCCTCGCCTGGTTGTCTGCCATACACGAACAAGGCAAATATGCCCATTCGGGCGTCGAGACGGCCGATGGCAGCTCAGTCTCATTTGCGGACTGGGCGAAGCGGATCCAGGACAACTTTGAGCGGTGCTATTACGTTCCGCTGTCGCCCGAAGACGACGCCAAGTACGACGTCAACCCGCGCGTCGTCAACCGCCGAGGCATCTACAAGGACCTGTACAAATCGGGCAAGGAGTACGAAGATTACCAGCTGCGCGCCAACTTCCCCATCGCCATGACCGTGGCCCCCTCCCTCTTCGACCCGGGCCACGCCATGCACGCCCTCTGCCTCGCCGACACCGTCCTCCGCGGACCAACCGGCATGGCCACGCTGGACCCCGCGGACCTCAACTACCGCCCGTACTACCGCAACAGCGAGGACAGCGACGACTTCGCCACCAGCAAGGGTCGCAACTACCACCAGGGGCCCGAGTGGCTGTGGCCCACGGGATTCTTCCTCCGCGCGCTGCTCAAGTTCGACCTCAAGCGGCGCGACACGCCCGAGGGCCGCATCGAGGCGTTCCAGCAGGTAACCCGGAGGATGGAAGGGTGCAAGCAGATGATGCGGGAGAACGTCTGGGCGGGCCTGACGGAGCTGACGCAGAAGGACGGCGAGTACTGCGCTGATTCGGTGAGTTTCCCATCGTCCACTCGGAGCCACGCAGCCATGAATGCTAACCACGTCGACAGAGCCCCACGCAGGCCTGGTCGGCAGGCTGCCTCATCGACTTGTACATGGACGGCCTGGAGGAGCAGCAGGCGAGGAAGTGATCCAGTCCGGGCTAGGCCGAAAGAGATGGAATACACGAGAACCGGCACACACCTTTCACCTTCACAGCAGCATGAGCAAATGAATATGTTTTTGGCTGTATCGATAGACCGCAATAGAAAAGTAGAAATAACAACGAAAGGGAAAACAGTGGTTTCAGACGTCCCATCCTTCCCTCTCCATTTCTGTCCATGGAATACCCATACAGCGGGGGCAGACAGATGTGCTTCCCTTTCCCATTCCGACACCTCTTAAGAAGCGCACCGCTCCGCACATCAACGCCGGAGATGCCAAAATAGTATCTCGAAAGCCGAAAACATAGAAAATAAAAAGGAGAATTTTACAACTGCAGCATAGAACGCCTGTTGCGGAGGGATAAAGGCCCAGTCGCGGCTGAGAGCAAGGAAATCCGTTTCGTGGAGGTCTCCGTGGGAGGCGAATATGTCCAACGCGAGAGGCTATGCATGTTGATGCCTCGGGAGATAAATCCAAAAAAGTCCAGCGCAGTTCACGTCCGCTGGCTGACGGTCCACTTCTTCTTCTCCTTGGTCTTCCGCGGCTTCTCGGCGTAGGCTGCCCTCTCGGCATCACGCCCGGGGGCCATCGGCGTGGCAGAGTCGGATCCCGTGACGGCGGGGCCCCAGGACGGGTTGGAGGCGGAGCCAGAGTGCTTCTGGCCGAGCGAGGTTTGGCGGTCCTTCTTGCGGATGTAGCGGCGGCGCCAGATGCATGCGCCGATCCAGATGCCCGCGATGGCAACGACCAGGACGACAAGCATGATGACCCATTGCCAGTGGTTGGAGAGCCTGCGCGAGGATGTCAGTGTACGCCATCGGGCCAGGTGGAACTAGATCTCGACCTACCAGTCGCCTCCGCCAGTGTTGTTATTATTTGACGAGCCGGGGGCACTGGTGCTTGTGGGCTGGTTGTTGTTGCCGCCGTTGCCGCCCTTGTCGCCCTTGTCCACGTTCTTGCAGACGCCTTGAAACCAGCCGGCGATGGACTGCAGCCCTCCTTGCACCCCGTTACAGGCGTTGTCACAAACGCCCGCGGTTCCTTTGGCGAACGCCGCAACCCTGGAATCCGAGCAAAAGCAGGCGGTGTAGGCAGCGGGGTTCCCCTGGGGAGCGGCGGGAGGTACGCAGGCGCCGTTGGCGTCGTAGAGGTGACCGCACTCCCTGGCGCAGGCGGGGAGTTTGCTCGCGTCGTCGAAGGGGACGATTGTGGTGATGGGTGCTTGGTTTTGAGCTGTATGGAGGGGAGTGAACAGGTTAGTGGACGCGAAGGCGGAGCGATGAGCCGGGCTGCTTACCCATTGTGACGATGGTGGCGAGTCGGTCGAGACGAGGTCGGTCAGCGTCGTGCAAGGCGGTCAGGTCGAGGTAGATGTGGAGATGGGATTGTCCCTGGCTGCCGAGGAGACGCTGTAGCGCAGGCGGCTACAGGCGTCAGACGAGTGAAGGGTGGTGTAGCACGTCACGGATCGTCGTCGTTCGATGCCAGCCTGTCGACACAGCCAGCGAGCAATGGGCGAGTTAGTTTCGAGGCTCGTCGGATCAGTCGGAGTCGTGGTGCGGTGCGCGAGCGAAGCCGGGAGCGAAGTGTCGGTTGAGACTCGTTCGTCTGCTTGAGGAGGTGCCCAATCCGTCTCGGTCAATGCCCCGTCTAGAGTTCGTCGGTCGACCGTTTGCGGATGACGGCGCACCGATGGAGGAGTGAAGCAACGCCAAGAAGGAGCCCGGGGTTCGGAGGCGTCGCGCACGAGGGTGCTGGCGTCGGCGAAGGGTGAAGGCAGCGGTGGGCGTCGACGCGACGTGTTCTTGGTGAGGAACGAGCGTGGTTGGTGTTGGGCTGTGTCAGGTTGGTAGAGACAGAAAGGAATGATGGGCGCGAGGAGGCACGAGAAATGGGCGACTACGAGTATACGAGTTACTTGTTGGTGGCCACTGGTGGGGCGGGAGCTTCAAGGTACAGCGATGGTGGCTGTGGCGTCGCTCTGCAGGCGTTGCTTGAGCAGTGTCAGAGCCAATGGCGGACGGCGAGTCGCGGAGCAGAGACGAGAAAGGACATCACGAGAGAGGACATGCACCTCATCGACGCATCATTACGGAGGCGAACCTTGGCTCTCCAGGCCAATGGATGGGGCAACGTTTCGCAGAGTACTCCGTATGTTCCCACTAATATCTCGGCACGGGGCGATTGCATATCACTGCGTGGCACGGCCAACCAAGTCGACAATGCAGGCAATGGGGGAAAAGGGGCGCTATACTTTGTATTTTGGAACTACGGAGCAGGCCGATGCAGCAAAAGAAACACAGAAGACCCAAGTACTTATGAGTATTGACGCATGCTGAAATATCTCGCATTGTGTTGCTTTTTATTACGTAGGGCTGGGCTGTGACATGGATGATACGAGTAAGATGTAGCGCCTGGGAGCGCCTCCAGTGGCTGAGGGGCCCGCGCTGGGGGTTTATCCGAGCTGCAATTTCCGAGCAGCTGCTGCCTGACCGTTCTCGTACTCGCCCTGAACTTAAGACTCGAGGCTGTCTCCACGCCGGCACGTCGCGCAACCAAGTCTCGTCGCCAGAGTCGCCGTAGCGGCTCTCGTTGCGCCAATTCGAGGAACCGAATTCTCCCGCAATGGCCTCTCGAAACCAACCATCGACGGTCGCCGAATGCAGTCGCACCCATGACGCCTCTGGTGGATGGATGGGTGGGGACGGCGCCGTGTGGCTGCTCCTCGAGGAGCGCACGACGCCGGGAACTGCGAACCCAAAGATCGGGTCCATGACGGCTCCAGGCTTGGCTGCATTCGCGTTGGAGCAGGTTTCCACGAGGCCAAGGGGCCCAGCCAAGCGGTTGGGCATGAAATTACACCGAGCCCGGGTCGTGGTTGGATGTTTTCTTCTCTGCACATGTTTCAGCCAGGCACGCTGATACGAGTCTCACCAGTGGTCAAGGACGCGCCGGTCGAGGCCGTGCGGGCCTGTCTTTGATCGGATCGGACCAGGACGTGGGTCCGACTTTCGCCGTCCGGGAGGCTTCCAGGTAGTCGGGATCGGCGCCAGATCTCGCTCCCGCCCGCACGGACTCGGCTCCAACATCGCCAATTGTATACCATCACCTCACGGATGCTGAGAGGAAGACCGTTGAATTGTTGCGCAATATGCCTTCGTTGTTGCCACCTATTTCGAGGCCTCGTCCATGTCTACATACATGACATAGCAGGGGGTGACCATGCGGCCGAGACAATGAGACGACGTCAACGGCTTCTTCACCGGCGTCAGTTACCCCCAAGCTCTGATCACCGCCTCTGCAATGCAGCAAACAAAATGCCAACCCACTGTGCCACGCCTCATCGACAGTCCAAGTGGACTCGCTGTCCGTCCCGATGGCGGCCAGGACCAACCATCGTGCGTCGGCTACCTTGCCGAACCCTGAGACGCAGCCGTCGAGTGGGCATCTCCATTGGCCGCACTACTACTACTCTTCCTCTGGTCACTCCCGGTCCCAGCGTTGCCGATGTTGGGCGGCACCCATGGAGCATTACTCTTGCTCTCTGTCAGCCATTTTTCCATCGAGACGTTCTGGTTGGACGTCTTCCTGCCTGCATCGACGGTCAGCAACTCTCCAGACGATGCAAGGGACAGTGTCAAGCGCTCTCACCTCCGGCGGCGGCTCCAGAGGCACCTCCAGACTTGTTGTCAGACTTGTTGTCGGGCATTGTTTCAGTGTCTGACGGGTTTTCCGAGTGCTTATATCAACTTTCGACTCAGGGGCTTGTCTGGGAGTTGCGCCGGTTGCCGTGGGCAGACTCGAAGGGGGTTCTTTATTTCTTTGTTTGCGCCTGTTGGTATGAGGATGACTGTTGGCATGAGAAGACATGGCCGAGATTGGAGCGACAACGCGCACCTTTTATACTTCGCTCTCCGCGGCTCAAGCTGTCTGCATCGTCACAGAGTTCTCAGCACCGCAGCCGCCGCCTGTCCGCCTCAGCGCCACCGGAGCGCTGACCGTCACACTGGACAACTCTTCGTGGCGACGTGCCATGTATCGATGCTTCGGTTCCTTGCATAGGCCGGCGACGGGCTGATACCAGACTTCAAGCGAGAATTCATTCGTCTTTGCGTCTCGCGACGCCTCCGTGGAACATGCTTCCATACACCCACCGCCTCGGCCACAGTTACGCAGCCACGCAATTCAACCTGACGACCCACTCAGATATGAGTCTTTGAAGGCTGCTAGTGTCGTATCTGGGGCCTGACGGGTCATGGGCACGGTATGGAGACGGAGAGCCGAATCCTCGACGCCGTTTCTGTCCATCGGTCACGAGAAAGGCTGCTTTGACTTGTAGCATGGGCGGGAGTTTACCGAATGAATGTGGGCCGAAGCAAGGAATGCCCGAGGCCTGCCGTCCGTCTGCCTCGACCCTCGTTGTTGTCATTAAACTCCCCCAAAGCGGAAGCAACCCCTGCACTTGTGCGGGTAGTTGCAGGAGGAGGGTATTTGGACACCGCTCAACTTCCTTACATCGAGAGTCGGCGGACTGCAAACGCCGTGGCCACGATGATGTTGCCGCGGCATTTCGCGAGCTCTGGAGCATCGTGACCAGCAAACTTTTACAAGTGCCCTGCACGACGGCAGCCTGCATTGAGGGGCATATGCCGCGGTAAGCGGTCAAAGGGTTTGGTATCAGGCCCGGGTGATCATTTCCATCACGGTAGTCCTGAGCATCCCGCTCACTTTCATTAGATGTTGTGAAACTCAGATGACGACCCGAACACTTGTCACAACGCTCAACTATCAGGCAGTGGCATGCCTGGACACAAAACGCACGTGCGCCTGCTATGCGGGCGTCACCAAGCAGCCACGCTCATGTGGCTTTGCGCCCCAGACAAGGAGCTGGTCCCCGTCACTCCGTGCTCTACGCGCTGTTCACTGTCCAACTCGGGCTATGAACCCAGCGCTCAATAGATCGTCCCTGACGAGATCGTCCCCTGACGCACTGGATGCAGCTATTGGCGGCAGCCATGCTACTACGGCAAGTCCCGACACCAGATGTCATCGCATGTCGCGGATGCACAAGCTCGCAGCTAGGTACAGCGCCAAGCGGCCGTTCATCCGACCATACCGACGGCATGATGCAAGGCCGCCTTTGGTGAGATACACGTTATTCCCACGCCCACGGGACCTGTTACATCTTACGGTTACATCTCCCTCGAACGCGGTGTCACATGACATAGTGGCCATTGACGCCGATGGTCTGGTCGCTCGAGTCCAAAGCAAACTGGCTATAGGAGAGTACACTCGAATATCTTGCCGTAAGATGTTGATGATACCTTCAAGTGTAGGGCGTGCCACCCAGACGTTGGAAATGACGTCTGTACCGCAACGGCGTCGAACGCCATGGGAGATTGACACCTGCACTCCAGAAGCCACAGCTCTAATGTCAGGGGTTGGCTGGGCTGACAGCCAGCCACGACCATAGCCAGAGAAATTGGTATGTCCGTCCAGTCTCGAATCGTTACACTCCACCATCTGTTTGGCAAAGTCCATAGCCACAATCCATGTGGCCCTCGTGTCGCGGTTGCTCAATCTGACAGCATTTGATCACTATTGGCCGTGCGCAAATGCAAATTTAGCCTTCTACCATTGGACTTGTATTGATGACGGCCACGCCGATGGTCGCGCAACGGCCCAAACTGCTCGTCGGTACAACCATGGCCAAGTTCTGTAGCCACATGCCGCAGCGTGGTTCCTGCAACGGCAGGCAGAGATGAGGCCGGAACCTGGTCCCTGTCAAGCCAGCGAAGCAACACCATGATAGCTGCTGGCTTGTTCACGAACTTGTGCGTATCAGACAATTCGGATTCTGCAGTTGACAGCAACGACGCAAGGAAACGTCTGGTCCCGTCCAACCGTCTCCCTCGCCGCATGCAGACCCAGCCGCCATCCCCTGCTACTCAGCCCAGGTCCCCGGCCCAAACCTTTTGTGCTCGGCTGACGACACCAATGAGACCCTTAAGCAGGCGGAAAAGCCAGGGGATCGATTCGGTCGCATTACGAGATCTCCTCTGTGCCACGGACATCATCGTCTTGCTCCTCTATCCGACGGCGTTGCTTCTTGTCAGCCGGGACAAATACGCCAAGATGTAGCGGCCAGATGGTACTTTGTTGTTGGCCGCGTCGACCCGTTGTTTCTCTCGTAAATACGGCCGTTGACCACGTCCAGCCTCGGAGAGAATTTGCGGAATGTGTTGATTCCGTCTCGCTGTGGTCGTAGCGGCACCGCTCTGGCCGACCGCTGTATGTCGAAACGCGTTCAGCCGTGGCTGTCGGGAAGCCGTACCAGTACTGTTGCGCAAGTTCTGGTGACATCGACGCCCTGGATGACGTCCCGTGGGGGTCCTCCTCCGTCTCAGTACGGAACCGCAATACCGCCGGCTGCATCTGCGGTGTCTAGAACCGAAAAGTTTGTGTGCCACAAGCGCTTGCTGACTGCCTGGCGCAAATGGCGATCAGCAGAGGCAGTCGAGTTTCCGGAAAGACCTAAGCGGAAGGAGTCTTTGCTGGCTAGTTCGTCAGTGAGCACATTGAGCGTTTTGATCCGACGAGCAGTCTGACTCAAGCCGGTACTGTACATCGTCTCCGCGATGGCAACTCCAAGAGAGAGGCCGATGGGCGTTTTCGCGATACATTGGGCCTTTCGACACGTCAGTTCTGATGAGTCTCGCGGGTGTGTGCCACAGGGTGGAAATGAACGCTCGAGGCGCCAGCGGCTGATGGAAACGATGGTCCAGAAGACTCGGCTCCGCCGCCGGGACTCCACGATGGCCTTCGCATGCATGCGGCCTGGGACGCACACCGCATTCCCCTGGGGACCGAGCCATCGCGTGATGCAAGAGAAGCTCTGGGGACTTGGCTATCGCTTCAGAGACTCTTTGATGCCGTTCCGCCCTCGGTGTAACGCTGACTGCGCATCAGAGCCCGGTTGCCTTGTCGGCTGGCCCGTGCAAAGACTGGCTGTCCGCGTACCGACATGATGATTGAACTGGCTGGGGCAGCAAGGCAACCCCCTCGCGGCCAGATATAAGACCCGACACCCGGCTGCGACTCGTCCGAGGCGGCTAGCTGCATGGCCTCGAGACTCCTACGCCATCGACCCGCGGCTGTTCAATGTGAGGGGCAGATGAGATGAAGCGTATCTCGCAACACAGCGACGTCGTGACTGGTGTCGCCGCCGGCCGTCGGGGGGCGGCCGTCAGGGGGCGGCGCGGGCGGGCGGGATGTGACGGCTCCTGCAGGCAATGCTGGCGAGAGGTCGGGTGACAGTCTGCCTGGTGAGCAAGGCCGATGGTCCACCAGGCCTCCGTGAGCTTGATTCTTGTGCTCTGGTGCCCTGCCGGCGAGGCCTGGAGCCCACGTTGTATGCGATCTGGATGGTCGCATGCTGTCAGCTCAATTGGGACGACTGGCATGGATCTGGTAGATGGCTGAGTTGCGGGCGTTTCTCAACTCGCTACGTGAAGCGTCCACTTCGAGTACATTGGAGTGATTGATCTTGAGAGCAGTAATATGTGATGCGTCTTTCGAGTTCGCACGGAATGTGGCCGACTTGTCGACTGGCTTTTGAGCCCGGCCATGCGGACTTGCATGTCGATGCAGCCACGACATTCGCGAGCTGAGCTCCCCACCTTTGCGCGTATGTGCGAGAGGCGCGGCTGGCCATTACAACGTCACGCCCCTTATCTTGATCTGGCTCCGCCCAGTCGACTTGAGGCTGATGCTGGGACTACTCGTGGCCTACATACTGTCTCGGGAGACGATATGTTCACATGACGTGTAGGGTAAGCGGCTCGCCACAGGTCGGTCTGGGCTTTGTGTCCCCGGCCTCGGCTTGAAGCGCGACTCGGTTCACATAAAAATAGCGCAAGGTGTTCCGACATGGCGGGCGGCGATGATACAGAGAGCCCGCAACGGCCGTGTGCGACGGTGGGTTGCGTCGTGAAGCATCCCTCGTTGCTCGAGGTCAGTTGAGACTGTGGTGGTCTTAGTGGTTGGTGGCATAGAGTTATGCAAGCGGCTCATAATATCAGGCACTAATTCGGTGCATGGTCTGTGCGCTCGTCCGACGTCACCGGACCATCTGCGGGCTCGTATACTTGGGCTTTGACGTTCCATCACCATCGCCTCCCACGCGCGACATCGAAGCTGCTGTCTGCACAACATAGGTCATTCTACACGCTCAGGCACAGGCAGCAGTACGACGCCAGAAGATCGCCCCCAACGCGCGCGCAGAGACATGAGGCACCATGCGTCTGGACGATGACCCCGACCAGTGCAACCCCGAGGATTACATCAAGCCGCCGTCCAAGACGCAGAAGGACCTCGAGGTCCAGCTGGTGCTGTCCCTGATCCTCGGGGTCTCGGCGCTCATCGCGTTCTGTGTAAGCTGACGGACACGGGCCGCTGCGGGAACCGGAAGCTGACGACGGACCGGTCACAGATACTGCGCCCGCGATGGCCTTCGCTCTACTCCGCGCGCAAGCGGCGCCTCGACCAGAACGTCGGTCTGCCCGTGCTGCACAACTCGTTCTTCGGATGGATGCCAGGGCTGTACAGGATCACCGAGGAGCAGATCCTGGCGTCTGCCGGGCTCGATGCCTTTGTTGTAGGTGTGCTCGCTGGCGACCGTCGTGCACGAGCTGACACAAACGCCGCAGTTCTTGACCTTTTTTAAGATGGCGATTCGCCTGTTCATGGTCATGTCCTTCTTTGCGGTAGTGGTGCTCTGGCCGATAAACTCCCATTACCGCCACTTTCAGGTCGTCGTGGGGCCCGACCTACCCGGCGGCGACGACGATACGGAGAGCGACTTATACGGCCCTGTGCGGCCCGCCTATAGCCATGGGTTGGACAGCGACCCGCTCGGGGGTGGCCACAAGGACAAGAGCAGTGAAAAGACGTTCCTGTGGGCATATGTTGTCTTCACGTACTTCTTCATCGGCCTGACGCTGTACTCCATCAACTGGGAGACGTTCCGCATCATCCGGTTCAGGCAGGATTATCTCGGATCGCAGTCCACCGTCACGGACCGCACCTTCCGTCTGACGGGGATACCGGTGCGTCTGCGGTCGGAACAGAAGCTGAAGAACTTGATCGAGCGGCTGGACATTGGCCTCGTGGACTCGGTCACCTTGTGCCGAAACTGGAAAAAACTCGACGAGTTGGTGGAGCACCGGGATCGGACTTTGCGCGGGCTCGAGGCCGCCTGGGCCAAATATCTGAAGCAGCAGCAGGCGGGCACGAAGCATCACAGCGACGCCACGCAGACGTCAAATGACGGTGAGTCGGGCGCGGGCGCAGGGATCCAGAGAGGCGACGAAGAGTCTGGTGAGAATACGCGTCTTCTCGCCAGCGGCCCGAGCCGACCGCACATTCTGGAAGGCGACCGGCCTGAAATAAGAATTTCGTACGGACCCTTGAAGCTGCGGACCCGCAAGGTTGATGCCATCGACTACTACCAGGAGAAGCTCCGCAGGCTCGATGAAAAGGTCATCGAGGCTCGCAAGAAGGAGTACGAAGCCGCCGACATGGCTCTCGTCACCATGGACTCGGTCGCATCCTGTCAGATGGTCATCCAGGCTAGGATAGATCCTCGGCCTGGCTGCCTGCTGACGAAAAACACCCCGTCGCCGTCCGATCTGGTCTGGAAGAACACCTACGCCCCGCGCGGCGTCCGAAGACTCAAGTCGTGGTCCATTACCATGTTCATCACGTTCCTGACACTCATCTGGATCTTCCCCACGGCGATCCTCGCGTCTTGGCTGAGCATCTGCGCGATAAAGCGAGTGATGCCATCCTTTTACACGTGGCTGTCGGCCCACCCCATCATCCTCTCGCTCCTCCAGAACGGTGCTCCCACCCTGGTGGTGTCGCTGCTCAACGTTGCTGTGCCGTACCTGTACGACTTTCTCTCCAACCACCAGGGCATGATATCCCAGGGCGACGTGGAGCTGTCGCTCATATCCAAGAACTTCTTCTTCACCTTTTTCAACACCTTCTTCGTCTTTGCCGTTTCGCGGACGGGGTTCGACTTTTGGAGCGTGCTCCGCGACCTTTTAAAGGACACGAGCAAGATCCCCGCGGTCATCGCGACGGATGTGGAGGAGCTGTCCATCTTTTACATCAGTTTCATCATGCTCCAAGGCATCGGCCTGATGCCCTTTAGAGTCCTCGAGGTCGGCAGCGTGTTTCTGTTCCCGATATACCGGATGATGTCGTCGACGCCGCGGGACTACGCCGAGCTGCAGAAGCCGCCCGTCTTCCAGTATGGCTTCTACCTGCCCACGGCTCTCCTGGTCTTCAACCTCTGCCTCATCTACAGCGTGCTCAAGTGGGGTTTCGTGATCCTCATCTTCGGGTCCATCTACTTTGTGCTCGGGTACTTTTCCTTCAAGTACATGGTGCTGTACGCGATGGACCAGCCTCAGCACGCCACCGGCGGCGCGTGGCGCATAATCTGCTACCGCATCGTCGTCGGGCTCGTCGTGTTCGAGGTGGTCATGGTGGGACAGATTGCGTCCCTCGCCGCGTTTGTGCAGTCCGTGACGATTCTGCCGCTCATCCCGTTTACGATCTGGTACAGCTACTATTTCAGCCGGAGGTTTGAACCGTTGACCAAGTACATTGCGCTGCGGGCCATCCGAACCGGGAATGACGCGGACAGCGAGGAGGCCGTGGACGATGCCTTTGAGGATGAGGACGAGCCTCGGCGGGCGCAGGCTTTAATGCGAAGGGGGAGCACGCTCGACGAGTTCAAGGAGAAGGGCTTGGTATTTGTAAACCCGAGCCTCGTCGTTCCGTAAGTTGCCTGCACTCAGCGCCGTCTCACGCCCGCTAACACTCTCACCAGCCTCCACCAGCCGTGGATATACAACGATCCGCCCCCGCCGCTGGCCACGGGCGACACGGAGACTGACAGCCGTCAGTCATCGCAAGGCCAGCCGGCAATCATCTTGCCCAACCCAGACAGCTCGCTGGGCATCGGCGATGACAACGTGTGGATGGACGGCGAGAGGAGGGAGTATTAGAGGGATGATGCTTGAAATTACTATAAGTATTAGAAGGATGATGCTTAAATGAAGTGAGCTACGATTGGGAATGGGTTACATGGCTGACGGCGCTTGGCTGTTGCTGTACGGGATTATGGTATTCATATGGAGGATTGCGGGTTTTGCAGGCTGTTATACATACCCTTGAGTAGACATTTTTAGCTGTTTCTCGACTGCCCGAACACATACCTTAAGCGAGAGCTAGCCTTTCTGGCTGTGGCTCACCTGCCTGGGAGATCCCGTCTCTGGCTGCGAGGGAGGTCCAGTCGACGCTAGGCCAAGCACTTCCATCTTCTGCGCTGGCACTGGACCTACTTCTACTCCTTCCAGCCACCACGCCCTGCCTCTGATACCTACAACCACCACCACCTAGTCAATAATACCATCACTCACTCCAACACACCACTAGCCTCCCGTGTCTGGGGGGCTGCCATCAAGACGTCTTCGCAAATCCTCGTCTCGCGCGGCGTCGCGGGGACCCGGCCGACGAAGCGAGCGAGGACGGAGTCGCAGCGATCGGCCGCCGAGAAGCGCGCCATTGGGACCATGGCCGTCGTGGCGCTGGTGGCGAGCGGCGAGGACAGCATCAGGGCGCTGCCGGGGAGGGTGGCAGACGTGGAGAGGGTTGTTGGGAGCGACTACGTGGGATATGACTGCTATGGCGATGGTGAGAGCGAGCCCAGTGCCGTAGCGGGTGCCTGGGATCGATGCTGACGACTCTTTCCAGGGCGGCCGAGCTCGATGAAGGTTCCTACAGAGATTATACAGCAGATATACACACTCCTCTACCCGCGGGACTTCAACGCCGCACGACACACGTGTCGGTCATGGTTCGTGGCGAGCCTCAACCGCGTGCTGCTCACGGAGATGCTCCGACAGGGCGGCTGGTGGAGCAGCATCCTGCGCATCCTGTCGCCCATTACCATGGCCCGGTCGCCGGGGCTGAACCAGGAGAGGATCATGAGCAAATGGGTCTCGAGGGAGTGCAACCTCTCCGACGTGCGCAGGAGCGCCTTTGCAGAAGTCGGGCACACGGACTTTGGCGACATGGCGCCGCGGGCCAGGACGGGAGGGCTCAACGGCGCCGTGACGTTTACCGCGAGCCTCTGCGGGAGGTACCTGACGGCTACGCACGGGCAGATCGCGTACATCTACGAGCTCAACCACATATGCCACCCGGGGAGGTCGGCGTGGTCGATTCCGCAGCGTCGGCGGCAGAGGATGCCGTTGGGGTTCCTGCGGCCAGTGACGAGCATCATATGCCCTCGGAGGATCATATCGTGCAGCATGGACACGTCGGCGGGGCGGTACTCGGTGGCCTTTCTGATGGAGGGCCGGGTGGGCATGGTGTGCGACATCGCGGGCGAGGCACAGCCGTCGTCGAAGCCGTCTTCTGCGCAGGCTTCCAACGAGAGCTCGGTGCCAGCGTCAGCGTCGGGCTCGGGGTCCAGCTCTCCCAACTCGACCGGCAAGGCCCTGAAGCCCTGCGTCTGCCACGAGAGGTCCCCGCATAACGCACTGTGCGTCGAGAATGGGCAGAGGTCCGTCTACAGGAGCGTCTGTCACGCGGACGACCCTCCGCGCTCGGTGGCCATTTGCCCTCAGCGTAACTGCGTGGCGTTTGGGTGCGCCGCGGGGATCGAGCTTCACTGGGTGGATGCTCTGACCGGCCAGGACCTGAGCAGATGGTTCCCTCTCTCGTCGCCGAGTGACTTTCTCTACTTCCTGCCCTCTCGACGGGGGATCGACACGGCCAAGAAGCTCCGATTGATCAGCTCGGCTGCCGGGCTCGGCAGTCCCCTGGAGTCTCTCAGCGATATTGTTCAGGGGTTCAGCACCATGCTTTTGGGTTCCGGTAGCACCGCGGTCATGTCCTTGGTGAACACGGCACACGGCCAGCCGTCGATCCAAGATATGCACTCGATCATATCCCTGCCCAGGCAGGCTCCGCAGACGAGGCCGGTTGACTTATTCGAAGGCGGATCGTCGGATGCCAGCGTCTTCCGCAAGGTCTCGGCCGGTGGTGCGGACCATTACCGGGCAGTTCCCCTGAGCGACGGATACCACATCCTGTTTACCGACCCTCGCACGGGGAACCTCTGCCTCGGCACCGATGCGCCGGTGGGCTCCCTGACGCGTCTGCTGCGCAAAGTGTGGTTTCGGCCGCCGGCCGGGGCGACTTCCCTGGTGCCGGTGCTCTATGCCGCGGGGGCAGATACTCGGCATGGCGTCCGTGTTGTCGCCACGTTTTCGGCCGCGGTCCCTGCAGGGTCGTCCGAGTCCGAGTCTGGCGGGCAGATTGTCGTGTTTTACACTGTACCGCCGGACCTGTTCCACGACATGTCCCGCAGCGCGGCCATCTTTCAGCCGCTGGTGGACCAGCTCGACGACGCTGGACGGCGGAGGGTGTCTACCTCGTGGCTCCTGGACGAGAGCTACCGCGCAATCGACATCTTCAGCGAGCCTTTCCAGAACAGCGCCGTGTACCCCATCGAGATCAGCGGGCAGCCGGTGGCGACCTGCAACAAGCTGACGGAGATTGCGTTGGATTCGTCTCCCGAGATGGTCATATGGGCATTTAGCGCCGAGGGGTGGGCCAAGACCTGGGCGGTGGACTCGGGCTGCTTCGAGCCGTACACGAGGACGGCGGTCCAGCGGGATGGCAGCGTTCGGCGCGTGGACCACGATGGAGACGTCGCGATGGCTGGCGGCGAGGAGGACGGTGATATGCCAGAAGCGAGCTCGGTCCTCTACCAGCCCTTGGACGGGGCCGTTGGGAACAGCCCCCGCAAAACGGAGACTCCGCGGGGGACCTACTTTGACCGCAGGCGCTGGAGGGACGGAGACAGAATGAGCGGCACGGTGAGCGTCGACTTGGTGCAGGAGCTGAACGGCATTGTGAGGCTGGACGTGGAGCTCCGATGACGGACGGGCGCGAGGTGACGTCGGGGGGCTGGAGGCTTGGTGGAACAGACTGTATGGAGTATCGATATCGAGATAGAGGACATGACCTTATATTTAGGATGCGGCGTGCCTGGGCCTGTGACGTGAGCACATGGCTCAGTGAGAGGGTCCAGCGCTGCGTCGGTGGCAGCCCGGCCCCACCCAGCGCCGAGTGGGGCCCGAAAATACTTCAGCGCCGCTGCTAGTGCCGTGGCTGAAAACGCCCCGTCCGCGGTCTCTGCCTGGACCAGAGGGGTTATGATAGCAGAGACAGGGGACATCCATATTGATGAGAGCTGGATTCGACCGAGGACGTCTTTATTTCCCTGACCTGGGGCTCTGCGTCTTTTCACGCAGGTTTTAAGTGAGACTCGCGCAATATGGAAAGGCGGGCTCCCTCACCGGAACGCCGAGCTATCCCCTTGCCGGATCCACCTTGACTCGCGAGGAGGCGACACGCTGCCCTGCACGGGTATAACGCCACCGCGGGCTGCCCATTCCCGCAGGAGGCCCGCAGGGATCTGGCTCGTCGCCAGCGAGAAACAACGGGGTCGAGCCCGCTCCGAGCCCGCGGAGCCCCCACCGCTGCACGCCGAGCGCGGTCCACCCGCCCGCCGGCACCCTTATCGCCCTGCGCCTGCGCGTTTGTTTAACGGGCCCGCGCGGCGGCGGTGGAGCCGCGACGGGTGGAGCTTTGAAGGTTTGATGCCGCTCGGCTATGAGTGCGCGGTGGCGGCGTGGGATTGGCTGGCCTTTGCCGGCGGTGGGAGTATATAAGGCTCGGGGAGGGCGTGTAAGCCGGGATGGGAGGTGGTTTGTGGACGAAGACCAGCCCTCGCTCGAGTGCTCTGTGATAGATTGGTTTTGCGGCATACTGGTACTTCAGCATGGACGAACGAGTTGCATCGCCGGCGGCCGAGGAGGTCACCACGGCGGCCGAGGCGCTCGCGCGCACACGCACTCCCAGGCGCTCATCCTCCCACGCCAGCCGCCGCCCGCGCGACACGTCGCACAAGGAGACGCTCGACCCGGCGCTCGACATCAGCCTGCCGTACCGCAGCCTCACGCGCAACGCGCAGCTGGCCGAGTACACGGTCGAGACGGCGGGCGGGGAGCTCCCCGCGGCGCCGTCGCACCCGCAGCACACGCTCGTCACCTTCACGCCGGGCGACGCCGGCAACCCCAAGAACTGGAGCAAGGCGTTCAAGTGGTACTGCACCATGGTCGTGGCGCTGACGTGCTTCGTCGTGGCGTTCGCGTCGGCCGTCATCACGGCCGACATCCCCGGCGTGGCCGACGAGTTCGGCGTCAGCGAGGAGGTGGCGCTGCTGAGCGTGTCGCTGTTCGTCGTGGGCTTCGGCGTCGGGCCCATGATGTTTGCGCCGCTGTCCGAGATCTACGGCCGGCGGGTCATCTAGTGAGTTTCTGGTTGCTTCCCGGGGGGGGGG